>CAEFZY010072740.1:0-12454 GCA_903066815.1 Brachyrhaphis roseni | reverse complement strand
GATTACTGGATTTGAAATAGCAACGCGTTAGATTACTCGTTACTGAAAAAAGCGGTCCGACGTCAGTAACGCGTTACAAAGTAACGCGTTACTGACAACACTGGAAACAGCCCTCAGATTTGCTTGTTTGCATACTTTACATGCCACCAAGTAATTACTCACCTGCTTTTAGCAAGCGCAAAATGCGTCCAACACAATTGGAATAGAAACAAGACAACAGTAACAGAATAGTAATAATAATAATAATAATAATAATAATAAAATAGATATCAAAGATCATGTCTGGATGCGTTGGGTCTAAAGCCCAGAAAGGTGGTGCAGATTATATTTTCTGCATGTTCCACAAATTGTGTAGGACAAAGACGTCTGTGTAGGACAGATTTGTGCAGCCGGACTGCTGACAGTATTTAAAACCACAACAATAAACAAAATGATTAAACTTTAATATTGTGTCATTTCGCGCAAAAATGAATATTAACAGCCACAAGAGACTAGAAATCCATCACAGTATCAAAGGAATACTGAAGATAAAATAAATAAAAAGAATTTCTCTCTGGTAAGTTATTTTACAGGCTTGAATGAAACACATTTTTTTGCAAACATTACCACTCCTTATTAATCTGTGGTTCCTAAAGCTGGCCCTCACGTACCCCTGCCCTTTATGTTTTAGGTGTCTCCTTACTTCCAATTACCACATTTAAATGAATGGGTGATTAACAAGGTCCTGCAGCATTTAGTGACTGCAGAGGAGTTCATGCAGTCATTTGAATCAGGGCTGGAGGACTGAAGGAAGAGGTTTGGGTACCACTACTAAACAATTTGCTGTGATTTCCAGCAAATAAATTTGTGGATTTTATGTATGAGTTTGAGATTTTTTACTTATCACCTTACATCTCACATACATCAGTGTATTGCCGCTAGCCATGGTAATGCCAATAGCCATTACCATGGCTACCATTGCAATGGAATTACAATGGTAGCCTACCATTGTAGTGCCTACTGACACGAGTCACTGGCAAATGGTTATAAGTAATTTCAGAATTCCTATTTTTAATTATAGTTTTTTCAATTATTATTCCATATTTAAAAAACAGCCACATTACTATTACTGTCATTACTATTCCCTAATACTTTAAATAAAAAAAGAGTTTGTGGAGTAACATATAGGTTTCTACCATGTTTATCAAATGCATGAGAAGCAAATAAAAAAAAAAAAAATCAGTATTTGTCATGTCAGGTAAAAAGTTTACTTTCTGAAGAGTTTAAGTCTCGTGAAATTGTTGTTAAGTTCTACTCAGGTTGAAGAAACTCGGGTACCAAAGGCACCTAGTGAATGCTGCCAAGTACCAACAGCCTCTGCACAAGTAATGCCAGATGTTGCTGTAGTGTCCCAGAATCATGTTAGAGCCAAATTCCTCCCCCGGCATGTGAACTGTACTGGAGCCAGAGCCAAGTGTGTGAGCCAGAGAGACAGACTAAGCGACAG
Organism: Brachyrhaphis roseni; assembly: GCA_903066815.1. Taxonomy (NCBI): domain Eukaryota; kingdom Metazoa; phylum Chordata; class Actinopteri; order Cyprinodontiformes; family Poeciliidae; genus Brachyrhaphis; species Brachyrhaphis roseni. The sequence goes on along the minus strand of CAEFZY010072740.1, from coordinate 10,968 downwards.
TATCATGCAAAAAGGCAAACAGGTGGAATAAACTAAACTGAGAGAGGCATCATCTAAAAGGGAGTGAATAAAAATAATCAATTTATAATACTCTTTATGTCTCAAACTGAAATGTCGAAGGGTTCATTCACACATTGTAGATGGTAAACTACTGAATTGTAGCTATAACTGACCTGAGGCAAGCTCACAGAAGCCAGCTTGCAAATTGTGCCATCAGCCCTTCTGGCCAACATCAGAAGGCAAGGTGGGTGAAGTGCCTTGCCCAGGGACACAAATGACGAGGGCAGACAGACCAGGAATCGAACCGGCGATCCGCTGATTGCAGGGCGAACTTGTACAACTGCTGACTGAATAGTCCCATCCAATGATATTATCACAGTAATCAATACTGGAAATAAGGAAATGTAAACATTTATCCAATGAGAATGCTTTCCAATAGCTAAAGATCTCTAAAAAGACTGAGAAGATTTGAAAACAAAGCAGGCAACCTGTGACATCCTGTCTACAATACAGCTAAAAAAAAAACACTGTTGGTGTTAGAAGGCAGAGACTGAAGCATGATCTGTGCATCAAACAGCAAGCACTGGTACTGGTAGTTCAAGACTTGATGCCTGCTCAGGGTCAGTAACTCCTCACCCTCCATGCCCCTTACCCCCTGGTTTAAATCAGTGTTGGTTATGCCTCTAAGACTGTTTCTTTTTAATCAAGACAAAACTACTGTGGAGCAAAAGCATGATATATCAGCCCAGCACACACTATACAATTGTCATATAAGAATTATAAAATAGTTTTCTGGAACATGTAAGATGTATTTCTGTTGGAAAGTAAAACATGTTACAGGAAACCTCAATGACTCACTTCTTGAAAGAGTTTCAATAAGCCAGCCAAGGAACTGCAGCAGTTATGCCTTTGGGTTCATTTGTCTGAAGGAAATAACTTCCAAGATCCTAGGATATTCAGTCCGATTATCATAAATCATGGGCCCTATTTCATTCTTACCCCAGGTAGAATTAAGGTTATTTTAATATAACCTAGTTGTTTGGCCTCTCCTTGGGCTGCCACCTTATTGTGGTGGAAGAGTTTGAGTGTCCCAATGATCCTAGGAGCTATGCTGTCTGGGGCTTTATCCCCTTGGCCGGGTCACCCAAGGCAGACAGGTCCTAGGTGAAGAACCAGAGCAAGTGCAGCCCAAAGGTCCCTTATGATGAACAATAACAATGGCTCTAGTGTTCCCTCACCCGGGCGCGGGTCACCGGGGCCTACTCTGGAGCCAGGCCTGGAGGTCAGGCACAATGGCGAGTGCTTGGTGGCCGGACTTTTACCCATTGAGCCCGGCTGGGCCCAGCCTGAAGAGGAGACATGGGTCCCCCTTCCCATGGGCCTAAAGGGGTCAGATGCAGTGTGGGATAGGTGGTGGCCAAGGAAGGGGGCCTTTGGCCACCACCCATTCCACATTGGGTGGAACGGGTGGTGACACCTCTCTGGTGGGGAGGAGCCAGAGCTAGTGTGTGAGGTTGAGAGGTTCAGGCGAGAAATAATTGGTCTCACCTCAATGCTTGGCTCTGGTTCTGGAACCAGTCTCCTTGAAAGGGGCTGGACATACTTCCATTCTGGAGTTGCCCATGGTGAGAGGCGCCGGGCAGGAGTGGGCATACTTGTTGCCCCCTATCTTGGTGCCTATATGTTGGAGTTTACACTGGTGAATGAGAGGGTAGCCTCCCTCCGCATACGGGTTGGGGGACAGATTCTGACTGTTTGTGCTTATGGGCTGAATAACAGTTCAGATTACCAATCCTTCTTGGAGTCCTTGAAGGGGGTACTGGGAGTGCTCCTCCTGGAGACTCCCTTGTTCTGCTGGGGGACTTCAATGCTCATGTGGGCAATGACAGTGAGACCTGGAGGGGTGTGGTAGGGAGGAATGCACCCCCCCGATCTGAAATCGAGTTCTGTTCTGTTGTGTTGTTGGACTTCTGTGCTCATCATGGATTGTCCATAACGAACACCATGTTTAGGCATAAGGGTGTCCATATGTGCATTTGGCACCAGGACACCCTAGGCCGCAGTTCGATGATCGACTTTGTCATCGTTTCGTCAGATCTGCAGCCACATGTCTTGGACACTCGGGTGAAGAGAGGTGCGGAGTTGTCCACTGACCACTTCCTGGTGGTGAGTTGGGTCCGGTGGTTGGGGAGGATGCCGGTCATATCTGACAGCCCCAAAAGTGTTGTGAGGGTCTGCTGGGAATGTCTGGCAGCTGTGGCCGCAAGATTGTCATTGCCTGTCACGGCAGCAACCCTCGAACCCATAGATGGACACCTTCGGTGAGGGACAGGGGCACATTGTTTATCTGCTGTCATTGGTGACATGCTAACTAGAGTGAACATTCACAAAAGGCTGCACTAGCTACAGCATAGCACAGAGCAAGGGGTGGGAGCAGCCACATGAGATTGTGATTGACAGAGCTAAAACCTGCCTCCTGCCTCTGATTGGTTGTTTCTAGAAAGCACTGGGAGAAGGCAGAGGAAATAGATTTTTCACAGATTATCTTTCCTGCCATACTGTCACCATTTCTAAGCGCAGCCACGGTGTTAAGGGGATCTCTTTTGATGGCCTTAGGATTGCATCTCTGCTATCTGCTTTTTCTGCTGGAGAGGTTTGCAGCAAGAGCGCTCCAGCGATCCGGATTTGGAGGATCAGTTCATCCAAATCCAAGGTCATAGTCTAGAGGCGGAAAAAGGTAGAGTGCCTTCTCCAGGTCGGGGAGGATGTCCTGCCTCAAGTGGAGGAGTTTAAGTATCTCGGAATCTTGTTCACGGATAAGGGACAAAGGGAGCAGGAGATTCACAGACAGATTGGCGCAGCATCTGCAGTGAAGCGGGCGCTGTACCAGTCCATTGTGGTGAAGAGAGATCTGGGTCAAAAAGCAAAGCTCTCAATTTACCGGTCGATCTACGTTCCTACCCTCATCTATGGTCATGAGCTTTGGGTCAAGACGGAAAGAACGAGGTCACAGACACAAGCGACTGAAATGGGTTTCCTTCGCCGGGTGTCTGGTCTCTCCCTTAGAGATAGGGTGAGAACCTCGGTCACCTGAAAGGGACTGAGAGTGGAGCCGCTGCTCCTTCAAGTCGAGAGGAGCCAGTTGAAGTGGCTCGGGCACAGAGGTCACGCTAGACTTTTTTGTTGTGCATCATCTTGACTGACAATATATAAAAAAAAAGAAAAAATCTGTCATGTTGTATTTTACCCGTCAAATTATGATCATATTAACATTAGGCTATTGAGCTGCATTTTTATGCAGTTTAGTTAATATTCACCTAGTTGAACCGTGAATCCACATCCCATCACACATAAAGCAGATAAATGCATCTAAATTTTTCTTTGTATTGATAGAAACCACGGACTGTGGCCCCAATAACTTATAATAAATGAAATTAAACAACTCCACTTAAATTACCAGCACTTCACCCGCTGGGGTCTGAACGCACAGCCTCACAAATTCCTCCTGGTCGCATCTGCAGAGAAATCTGTGCTAGTTCATCGGTCAGATGGATCGCTCTGATCCAAACCGATCAATTGAACTCTGCGAGTTTTTACCCTGTGCACGGTCTGAGAGTGTGCTTTTACGAGAATCTTTTTTGTGTGGTTTTGCTTCTCCGAAACGGACAGATGTTACACCTGCCACGCTCCTACAGAATGCCACTCTCCTGGGCAAGTGAGGGTAACGTGCACCCAGATGGCTCCATTTGTTAAAACCGCAGGATGAGTTAAGTTTAACTCTACGCAGCGTCGGAGCCGCTTCCGCATTGGTTGTGCAGCAGGTGTTTTGGGCACGTCCCACCGGGAGGAGGCCCAGAGAAAGACCCAGGACACGCTGGAGGGACTATGTTCTCAGCTAGCCCAGGAATGCCTTGGGATTCCCCGGAGGAGCTGGAACAAGTGGCTGGGGAGAAGGAAGTCTGGGTCTCCCTTCTTAGGCTGCTACCCCCGTGACCTCACCTCTGATAAATGGAAGAGGATGAATGAATGAATGAATGGATGGATGGATAAATAAATGCACATACATACACACACTCACATGCATGACACACACAGCACAATAGAATACAGACGGCAAAGTTAGCTAGCTAGTTTCAAGAAACGTGCTCTTTCTATCCCCTCCACCCTTCTCCCCCTGCCCACACACACACACATAATGGACACTGACATTGTTCCAACATTTATGTTGTCATTTTGTTTTAAAAATCTTCTACAAATCGTCACAAATGTTCTACAATTTCTTCTAAAAATGCTTAAACAAGTGAAAAATGAAAATATTTCATACATGAAATAATACTTGTGTGAAATAAAACACAGCAGAAAGTATGATACTAAACATTATTTTGAATCAAAATGACAAAAGTAGCATAAAAACATTGATTTAAACACGGGTCCAAAAAGACCCACTCATGGAAGACTGTATAGTGAATATGTCATGCATTAGACGGTTAATATTACATAATGCAGATTAATTGAACTACTATTCAATTAGTTCAATTAATTGAATAGTTAATTGAACTAATTAACTATTAATTAGTTCAATTAATAACTAATTAATTGAATTAATTAGTTATTAATTAATTGTCACAGCTGACACATGGCTCAGCTGTGAACCATGTGTCAAGTTCACAGCTGAGCACTATGAACTTGACACATGGGGAGAGATGAACGACAGGGCAAGGGTAAGGTTTTCCACAACAGTAGACATCAACAAAAATTGAACATAGGACATTAATGGAGAGGGACATTTCTGAATTAATGTTTAACAGAAAATGACTTCCTTTAAACCTTCCTGAATATAAAAACCTGAACAATTGAGAATCTTCAGACATGTTGGATTTGAGACAAAACATTTTGTTAAACATTTTCTTAATGGGCTATGTGAGAAGTTGCCCAGGATGGCACCAGAAAAGGGTGGAGCACCCAAGAATTAGAAAATAAAATATATCCTGTCAGTTTTCCCTTGAACAAGTTTGCTAATACTTGTACACAGGTGCAGTGCTGTAAGCTGGAAAAATCAGAAAAAAAAAATATTACAATAACTGTATAAAAATCCTTATTTTTAAAGGATACTTTTCAATGAGGGGATTTAAAAAAAACAAATGAGAGAAAAACACTAGAAAAATACAAAAACTGAAATACACAAGCAAATGTAAATATAGTTAATGGGAGCAAGCTAATAGCAGTAATATGCTAATGCAGGTTTTTTTTTTTTTTGCAGAGTACTGTTAGGCCCTCAAAAGAGTTTCAGGCCTTTTAATAATATGTTACTGATATGACTCATTCTATCTTTTCCACCCTGCACCCACTGCCTGGCTGTTAGAGTAATGCTCACATAATATTTATGCTGGAATATGTCTGATGTCTGAGACATTTTTTATAACTCTGTTAGGATCAGATTTTAAATGATATCTGTCAAAAAGGAAATGGCTTTCCTTCGCCATCCTATTTAAATGTAGCCACATCTATGGCACATTTATGGTAATGTGGAAATAGAAGTGATTCAGCTGCAGCTCTGTGGCTCTGAATACCAACTGTGCTCTGGAGGTGTGACAAAGAAACACATGACCTTGGTGGCAGCATGTTTTTTTATCTATATAAAACTGTAAATATTTGACAAAAGAGACAGATGCAAAAAGTACACTTGCATTCAATCTTTCCTTTAGGAACTGTTTTAATTTTGCAGGACACATAGTGAAACTAAAGCAATTAAAAAGGACAGACATTATGGAGAGCTTGGAGCTTGTAAGGTCACTCTCATTGTGCATTTTGAGTCAAGAGTGACAACAACATTCCTCCATCACACCATAACTAAAGTAATTCTAAAGTGCATTAATTTATCTAATTTGTCACACAGACATCTTAGTAAAAGAAAATAAGTGTATGGGTGTATTTAATAATTTATATTCATGCATGTGAGTTAGACAGTGCTGCAGGATTGAGCAGATGAAGCTGGTTGGTGTGTGAATGACCCCTTGCATGTTAAGAAAAAGCTCTGGAATGCCACCTTAATTAAGCTCTTTCTGTTTGCTATCTGACATGTTTAGGTACAGATAATGATAGGTCTTCATTTTAGAAGTATGGACAAACATCTCTGTGCAAGTTTTCTGGTAAAATTGGACAGTCTTGTGTGAGGATGCATGTCTTCTGATCATTTCTGACAAACACAGACAATAAACAAATGTATTTTTTGACTGTCAAATCGAGTTTTCATTATTTTCCTACCAGCGCACATTCATTTTGCTTTTGGTAAAATGATCTCATCATGGATTCTTGTGACTGGCAATCCTGTTCTGTGTAATGCTGACAGTTAGTCAGATCTCATCCTCTCAGTGTGAACAGACATAATGCAAGAATCAGGTCATGATGGAAAAGAAAAAACACATACTTTCTTTTTTGGCGGACCCTGGGATCTGCTACATAAGGGGCAATGTCTAGTTTAAAATGTAAAGTGCAGTCTGCTGTGTGTGCATGTGTTCAGGCCGGGTGGTAGGGAGGTAACTGCAATCAGTACTAGAACAGCACCGATCAGAATTGGCCTGTTTCTGATTTGTTGTTTATATAAAGCTTTGACCTTTGACCAATTTTAGATGATTCTGTTTCACTTTTAATAACTTAAGAGTCCCCAAGAACAATATTCTAAAGCTTTCCCACTGAAAGGAGTTAATTGATTGTTTGCTTTAGGACCAGATATGACGTATCTTTACTGTATGACAGAGAAACTGGTGTTAAACAGAGACAGGAATATTTTAAAGCAAAGAGAAAACTGTTACACAGTTCAGGATTTTATACACACAATTATCAAAACTGGCTCAGCTATCATTACTTATACCAAAACAACAGTGTCTATGTATTCACAACAAAAGGTAGACAGTTATTTTAACTTTAAGATTCCCAACTTTTCAATAACAGACTAAGGTTTAGAGCTCAAAATAATAGAGCCGAGATGTACCACAATCAGATTTTAAATTCACAAACTAGTAAAATCTTTTGACTGACTTTTTATAAAGGGTCAGAACAGAGATAATGCTTTTTTTTCTCTTTTTTGCCATTTTCCTCACAGATGCACACACAAGCTCCTCCTTTGCTACTCCACTAAGTGGGGCAGAGACCAGGCACAAGATGAGTGCTAAGTACATGTGTATCAACAACATTAGTAAACTGGTGGTTAGTAGTAAACTGCATACCAACCACCAGTTTACAGTGGTTATAATGCAGCATTACAAGGCTGTAAGGCTATTTAGCAAACAGCTCAGTAATGCTGAAAAAGCTGTGCTTGTCACCTTTTCTCCATAAAACCTCTATTCAAAGTGTTTTTATCAGTTTGACATGATGGTGCTTAAATGCTGTGATCACTGATCCAGAAAAAAAGCAAGTGTTACTTATTTAAGCTACAGCAAATAAGCATTTCACTGAAAAAGCTCAAAATGCTATAATCAGAGTCCCCAAATGAAACCATTAATCAAATAGTTACAGGAGCTTTCAACCTGCCAATGAGCATTAGCCACTGACTAGTTGCAGTGGTCTAATTAATCAATCTTCACCTTCAAACTCATGTCCATTAGGTCAGTGATGAACAGACTCAGTGCACTCTATACACCTATAAATCTTTGCTTGTCATGGATTAAAAGAAATCCCACCAAGCTTGGCTCAGCAACTTACTCTCCAGCAAACTTCAGTCAAAGAGACAAGAAAAGCAAATATAATAAAGTAATTTCATTCTTGTTGTTTGTGTAATTTTGGAAATTAGTTTGACTCTAAGGTTTTATGCAACAGCTTTTGCTAGCAACCAATAGCAACAAAGCCACCTGCGGATTCTGTGTTTTAAAAATGTCCAGCTCTTACACACACAGTCCATTTCAGTTCTCAAGTGAGAAACTATTGATTGAGCCACAAATCTAACAAAAGAAGCTTAAACTGAGTAACACCCACTCTCCAAGATCAATCCGGAAACATGACTCAGCATGATATTGCTCTTTTGGAATAAAAAAAGGATCTGCTACTCCTCAGAGACAAGCAAGAGTTTTTAATCAGCAGCCAACATGTTGCTGCTGCTGCCTGCAGTTATGTCCAACTGGAATCAGACCAAACAGCTTAACATTTAACACCTCAACAGTCATTGTGGGAATAAAGCATAGGAACTCTTAGTCTGCTTTCTCCCACTCTCTATTTTTCCTCTTTTCATCTATCCCCTCTTCTCATTTCTGGTCCCTCTTTTCATTGTATTTTCTCTGCCTTGCATTCCATGTTTCTGGTGGATTGACATTTTTGGCCGAGCTCCCAGATAAGAGAGTGGTATGAAAGCAGTGTGGTGGAACAGTTATTACAGGCAGCGTGCTCTGATCAGGGAGGTTTCAGATTCCAGTGACAAAGACTCTTCTTATCACACCCAGGACTCATTTGGAACACAGAGCATTGAGGTCTTGCCTCATCTCCCTTAGGATAAGTGAGAATTACAGTCAGAATAACATCTGCATATTCATCCATATAAGCCTATCATGTCTTATATTAACAGACAGTTTTAATTTCATAAATGGCCTTTGCACCCTCTAATGGCCCATGCACCATTAGAGGGCACAAGGCCGTTGCCCCACCACTCACCACATCACCTTGAGCAAGATATTAAAAGATTAAATAAAAATAAAATAATAAAATTAAAGTATTTTTGAAATATATCTATATTTTTTTAGTTGTGCAAGATAAATATTTTATAGTTTATTATGACTAAAATTATTTTGTTCATATATGCTGTCTGATTGGTGACATATTTCTGCCCTGTGGCACAAAAATGTTTGCCGATAGACATTTATTAAAAAGTGTACATACAGCTCATAAGAGAAATCTTAATGTATATAGAAACACCCTCAAAACAATATGGTATATTGTTTTCCACTTTGTCAAGATGGTAAAAGAAACTTTATTCATTAAAACTGGAATTTAGGATTAAAAATTCAAAAATTTCATGAATAATTATGTAAGATGAGCCTGAAGTGAGTAATGAAATTCATAAAAAGAATAACAAAAAAACAAAATATATAATAGTTTTTATGCCAATCTTAGGAGGATTAAGATGATATGACTCCCTGATGCATGTCACCAGTCAGGCAGATTTATTTCTCTCCAACTAATCCATGCAATATTTTTTACAAATAAATATAAATATTTAATTTGTATGATACAAATCTGGCAGCACATTGACAACTACTAATTTATCATTAATTCACAGTGTTCAGTAGACTTACAGTCATGAAGCCGTCCAGTAGACCAGAGTCAGGTTTTGGTGGAGCCTGTAGTCTCTCCATGGACCATTTCTCAATGATTGAGGCAACTTGACTGTTTTCGGTATTAAGGATCCTAAACCCTGTCATGTTTACACCACTGTATCTGTAAGGTTCCACGTCCAGTGCAAACAGATCCTGGAAAGAAAGAAATAATGGTAATCAAGAGTTTGATCCACCCTGGAAGAAATCTGGTCTAAAATTAACTGAACCAAATCAGAGGTTATGTTGATAACAGCATTTAATAGTAGATTTCAAAAGATATGAAGTATCTAGGAATCAAATTAATCAAGTAGATGGAAGAAATGCCTATGTTAAGTTTAAAGCCTGTCCTACAAAAAATAAAGATTAGACAAATAGAAGAAAATCAGACTAAGGTTGGGGCGGGGGGTGTTGTGAACATAGTTAAAATGGTGGTAATAATACCACCATTATCATAAATATATCTATGATATTATAAATATGATATTTATAATATAACTATGCACTTATGATACTATAAATTATTGTAGTGCTTGGTATTTTTACTCAATATGATTCTCTGATCAAAGGTTTTCTGTGGGATGGGAAAATTATTAAATTGTATACTGTACAAACTAAATAACAGGGATGGTACTACTGCACCAACTTGGAAATCTTTGTGGTCATATATTACTCTGACAATCAGGAAGTTGACATGATATACCTGACTTGTCCCATCCTCAATCTTTGCTCTTGTGGTCTTTTACTCATAGTTCCTCTTCCAGGCAGGTCCTTCAATATGCTTCAAAACCCCTGAAACCCCAAACCATTCAGCACATCATCACTATAATGCTTCTCCATGATGTCCATCGGTGTCGTTTTCAACTGGCCCGTCTCCCTCCCACACACCCTAGCTGATCTTACATTTCAGGTTCTGAAGCTACGTGTGGTTAATGTTCCCAGGGACATGTTTAATTGGGCTTTTGTTTATTTTAGACATCTGTGAATGTAACAACCTTCAAAGTAATTTTAGCTTAGCTTAACACCGAGTGCTGTGAAATGGCAAAAAAATTATGGCTTGTATTTTATCGTTTCAATGAAAAGAAAAAAGTAAGCGGAGGTAGCAGGAAACACAGAAAAGCCTACATAACTCTCGTTTTACTGTGAATGCAAAATTTTATGAACTTTTCATCTCTTCTGACAACGTAGAAGAAATATTGAAAAATATTGCAAAAGAATGTATAGAAAGTTTTATACCTTTCAAAAAAGAAATTAGCTGATGAATCTAACAAGTAACCAATGTTGATGATTGAAAAACGCTTTGTAATGTTACAGAGTTTGGTCTCCAAATGCACATTAGAGTGAATCATTTGCATTTTTTTTTACTTTTCAGAATCTTACAGACTGAGAAGCCTTGATTGTCATAATTAAGTTAATGAATTGAACTCGGTTCCTTTCAGACTTGTAATGAGTACCGTATTTTCCGGACTATAAGTCGCTCCGGACTATAAGTCGCACCAGCCATAAAATGCATAATAAAGAAGAAAAATCCATATATAAGTCGCACTGGAGTATAAGTCGCATTTTTGAGGGAAATGTATTTGATCAAATCTAACACCAAGAACAGACATGTCATCTTGAAAGGCAATAAAAATAGAATAGAAGCAACAACAGGCTGAATAATTGTACG
>CAEFZY010072731.1:0-15977 GCA_903066815.1 Brachyrhaphis roseni | reverse complement strand
TAAATAATTTTTTGGCTGTGCTCCATAATGACAATGGCTATTTTTAGAACTTGCTCCGCGGGCGACTGACAATGTCCCCGAGGGCACCGCGTTGGTGACCCCTGCTGTAGTGGGTATGGCCACAGAGGCCTGCTCTGATTGGCTCCTGATGATAGTGATGTCATGATGATGTCATGGTGTTTCAGATGAAGATGGAGACCTGGTGGCGTTCTCCTCCGACGATGAGCTGATGATGGGGCTGAGCTTCGTGAAGGACGCCACGTTTCGCCTCTACATCAGAGGTAGGTGGGGGAGGGGTTTGTGTGTGTTAGTGTCTGTTACAGTGTGTGTGTTGGTGTGTGTGTGTGTGTGTGTTACAGTGTGTGTGATGCTGCTGCCTCCGTCTCAATAGTTTTGTTAAATCCACAGAGAGGAAGGAGCACCGTCGGGACTTCCCTCTTCACGCCTTCCCCCCCTTCGCCTTTGGCCCCCCTCCGCCTCATCATGGCCCCGCCCACATGGCCCCGCCCCCTCATATGGCCCCGCCCCCCGCCGTCCACCCTAACGTGACGTGTGACGGCTGCGAAGGCGCGGTGGTGGGAACGCGTTTCAAATGCTCTGTGTGTCCGGACTACGACCTTTGCTCCTCCTGCCAGGCTCAGGGGAAGCACACTGAGCACGCTCTGCTGCCCATCTGGCACCCCCTGCAGGTGAGGCCTGGGACTGCAGGGGCATGACTGATGCTAACTGGAAAAAACGTCACATTGAATAAAAACAGCAAGTATGAAATGATGTGAACACTACGTCCTCCTGACCACTAGGGGGAGTCAACCAACGCCCTGCAAGGGACCAGAACCTCAGTAAACACTTTATATGGTCTTTGACTCCATGATCTGTGGCGTTGGCTCATTTGTGCTAAGATCATTATTAATATGTAGCAGAACATATTTATTTATGTTAACATTTATTTCAGGTTGCTAGTGAATAATTGAATTGATTTTGATTATTAGTAAGAAATCGCATGTTGGACTCGGTCTGTAAGGTATCTACGCCATAATAATCAGATCTTTTATTACTTTAACTAAAAGACTGCAGGTACACAGAATTTGATTTCTCTGTCTTTCCACAAATTTGCTTATTAAACAAGAATAAATTAACTAATAATTTTTTATTAGAAAATAGTCAAGAGAATTTCTTTTTTCCTTTTCTGTATTTTTGTTCTTTTTTTTTTATTTATACGATTACAGTGAACTAAAAGAAATAAAAATATCCTAGTGGACAGATCATGTTTCTGGAACATTCATATCTGTTCTCAAACACAATATTATAGAAAAACATTTATTTATTACCTTTTCTCTGTAGGTTTTAACTGAAGCAGACTCCCCCTGGTGGTCTGGAGGCAGCGTTTCATGTTTGCCGTTTTTGCTGCTTTTCCTGTTTTGTTTGTTCATCATTCATTTGGTTCACTGCTCATTCCTGATTGGCTGGCTGATAGGCTCCACCTACAGTGGGTCAGAGCCAATCAGAAGAGCTGCTGTGTTGTAACAAGAAGTGGTTGTTTTGGCTCCGCCCACAGCACTGGTTTCCTCGGGGGAAGTGGATGAAGAGGATGAGACACTGTGGAATGTGGAACCAGAACCCGAACCCGGAGCAGAACCAGAACCAGGACCAGGAGCAGGCCGGGGCTGCTAAACCTGCAGGGGACAGCAGCGCCCCCTCTGGTCAGTTATCAGAACAGAAATCTGTTGGCGCTGAAGGGTCAGTCAGCTGACTGACCTCTGACCTCTGTGCAGCCTCCCAGGCCAGCGTGGACTTCCTGAAGAACATTGGTGAGGGCGTGGCCGCCATGCTGAGCCCGCTGGGTGAGTGATGTCACAACACGCTCAGGGCTTCCTGCTGAACAGGAAGTGACGTCATCTCCATCTGCAGGCATCGACGTGGACATCGACGTGGAGCACGAAGGTCAGAAGACCAAGGTGACCCCGCCCACTCAGAGCGCCGCAGGGCCAAGTGACGTAGAGATGAACGAAGAGGGCGGAGCCGGCAACGAGGACGGAGTCAAGCAAGGGTCAAAGGTCAGTCTGCAGCTTTACAAACCCTGGAACCAATCAGGTATTAATGAGTCTCTGATCAGAACTCCTGGCTGCAGGTGAGCCGGGACTCTGACGAGGAGTGGACTCACCTGAGCTCCAAAGAGGTGGACCCGTCCACAGGCGAGCTGCAGTCGCTGCAGCCGGAGGGCCGGGCGCCGCCAGAGCCTGGGGCCCCGCAGCAGGGGCCCACCGGCCTGCGGGAGGCCGCGCTCTACCCACACCTGCCTCAAGGTGAGCAGCACGCTCTGTCTCTGGTTGCCATGACCACGGCTGTCGCTAAGCTCCGCCCCCTTCCCTCCAGAAGCCGACCCGCATCTGGTGGAGTCGCTGGCGGCCATGTTGTCCATGGGGTTCAGCGACGAAGGCGGCTGGCTGACTCACCTGCTGCAGGCCAAGAACGGCGACATCGGCGCCGCGCTCGATGCCATCCAGTACGCCAAGCAGCCCCGCCCACACCAGTGACATCATCTCAGCAGCGGCTTCCTGTAGCCTGTTAGCATTTAATCAGTAGCCTCAGTCTGAGCTCTATAATCAATAGATTTATTTGTTCCTTGTTTGCTGATCAATAAAAACCTGAAATGATGTCAGAATGTGTTTGTGTCTCTAATGTAAACAACCATCATAAATGAAAAGAATCGAAGCTAAAAAGTCAGAAAATCCTCATCAAAGTTAAAGTCTTCGCCGCTGTCAAACATGGAGGACACAGGAAGTTGGGGCCGGGGCTTGGCTGCTGCAGTGTCTGCAGGTTGACTCCGCCCACTAGGAGGATGCTCCGCCCCCCAGCTGTCAGAACTGAGGAACCGACCCCACCCAGAGCCGGAGCCACTGGGGGCCGCTGATGATGTCACAGATGATGTCACTGCTGTCCGTTTCAGCTGCACAGAAGAAGAGATGATGAATCTGAAGGTTTTTTGGTTCTTTTTGTTCCAATAAAGCAGGAGGTCAAACTCCAGTCCTGGAGGGCCACTGGCTGCCCTGCAACGTTTAGCTGAGCCTCTGCTGCAGCACCTGGACAGAACGATGAGGTCATTCAGGTTCTGGAGAACTGAGGAGGGAATGAAGCCGTTTCATTCCAGCGTTTTGTACCTGAGGCTCATCTAAAACCTGCAGGACTGGAGTTTGACACCTGTGCAATAAAGCAGACAAACATCACAGCATCAGCCAATCAGAGCAGAGAGGTGAGTCATGTGACATTAAAGTTTCAAGCCTCTCTGTTTACAAATAGGAACGGAGGGTTTCAGTCGCCCCCTGCTGGACGTTTCAGGAACTGAATCCAGTTGTTAACCTTTAAAAACTATATAGTAATTCTCCAGGGTTGTCATAGCAACATGAGCAGCTCCATGACAGGAAGTGCTGCTCAGCAGCAGGTGTGTTACCTTAACAGGTGGGCAGCCTTCGTCTCCTCTACCTCCTCCCAGCTCCTCTGGTCTGTGTTTCTTCCTGGAATAAAGATCAGCAGATTATTGATTATTGATCAGTTACTACTCTCTGGTCTGGTCTGCTGGTTCCAGTAGGTAAAACCAGTTTGGAACCAGTAAACCAGAGATACATTAAACTCAGTCACCTGCTAATGGTTTGGTTGCCATGGAGACGGTTTCTGCCCTCCAAGCCTTCCTCTTCAGACTCTTCCTCCTCTTCCTCAGGTGTATCCAGATATTTGCTCCAATGACTCACCTGAGCGGGTCTCACCTGCAGCCAGACACACGGAGCTCAGAGACTCCTGCTGTCCTGGTTTAGAGACAGAACCAGGTCTCACCTGGTCACCTGTACGCTGCTCCTCCTTCTCCTCTTCCTCCTCCTTTTCTTCCTCCTCCTCCTGCTCACTGTGAATGAAGCATAAGGAGGAGTCAGGGAAAAACACCTGACTTCAGGTGGTTCCACAAACCAATCAGACAAAATGCAGCAGGTAATTCAATATTTCAGCAAAATCTTTCCCTAACTTGGCACCGATGTTTCCAGAGAAACATTAGCCACTGAAAAATTCAAGATGGCCACCATGGTTGTCATGGAGAACATGTTTGAACTAAAATCAGCTGTAGTGATTACCAGAAGTGGGCACTGCTAACAGAAGCTAACGCTAACCATTTTTATGTCAGACTCTCTTCTTCTCCTTCCTGGTCTGAGACTCGCTAACAGCTAGTTGAGCCCACTGAAGAGGAAGTTCATCCAGACGGGAGACATTTTGGTGAAAAATTCATCCAACTTTGAGCAATTGTTGTTGGGAACCAGTGTTTCCAGTGTGGAGGACAAACCGCACTGCTGGTTCAGGTAAAGGTGTGTGTTACCATAGCGACCAGGCGTGGGCCTCCTGCTCCTCCATCTTGGCTCCCCTCGTGGCGTTCAGCTTCTGGACGTGGCGCCGGCAGTCGGCTCCAGATCCACGGCCGAATTCCTGCCCACCAAAAGTTCTGATCAGAGTTCTGGAGAATGACCCGGAGGAAAGCAGAACTTTAACAGAACCAAAGCAGGACTGAACGACCCAGAACTCACAGGAGCAGGAACAGAACCATCCAACCCAAACGTCCTGAAACGGTTCTGGTTAATCTGAAACCAGGGGACAATGGTTCTGGTTCTGTCACACTTTGGACCACTCCAGAGAAGCTTGTGTTTTCTGTGGTTCTGCTCTGTAGAACCTCAGCAGAACCTCATGGATTTGAATCATAACTAAGAATCTCCTCCTGATTGGACTGATCACTTGATCAATCAGCATCTGAACTGGATCAGAACAATAAACAGGAAATACTCAGTCGCTATGACAACATGGACTTCCCCGCCCTCCTTCCTGCTTCTCGGCCAATAGGGAAGCAGGTCAATGTGGGCAGGTTGACTCCGCCCCTCGGGCAGGTGGAGCTGCGGTCGTCCAATCAGACCTGCAGCCGGGTTCTGAGCCGATCGCTGACCCGATGCGTTTCTGACCTGGGTTCTGATGTGGTTCTGACCCAGTTCTGACCTTGAGCAGTGACTGCTTCTCTCCACACAGCTTGCAGCTCCATTTCTTCGTCTTCTTCACCTGCCAGACAAGAAGCAGGGAAAACTCTCAACATGGGCAGGTTAAAGGTCTGATTTTGGTCCAATCTGGGATCAGAACCAAAATAAGCAGAACTTTGAGTTTTCATATGATAATAATTTATCATTTGGCTGGAAGTTCACTGCTGCTTTTTCTGTCCAACAATAAATTAGATGCAATAATTTTATACAACAAAGTAAAAAAAAAAGTTTAAATATTTTCTTTAATAAAAGAAAGATGTTCCGTTTCTTTATGGGTCTAATTTTGGTATTTTCTTGTTCTGGAACATGTTTTAGTTTTTTCTCAGCATCAAGAACTTTGAATAAATGTTTGCTGTTACATCATCGGCTCCATTTACCGGGACAAATCTGAACCCATAAAACGACCCCAAACGGCCCGCGGGCCGCACGTTAAGCACCTCTGATTTACAAGTGGGAAATAAACTGAATATATTCTGGACCTGAACTTTCACCTCTGATGTTCTGGCGGATTGAAAGCCAGATCCAGACTCCAGAACCGGACCGCTGACTGCTGGTCAGTCCAACAGAACCGCGATAGGTTTCAGACCTCTTTACCAGGACGTCACCTACCAGCTGCCGATATTTAGCAAGTAACGAACCTCTGACCGGAAGTCAGGCAGCAGCTGACCGGACGCTCACCTGCTGCACCTGGAAGCTCTGGCAGCGGAAACACCGAACCACGTGGAAGTCCTGCCCCATGACGGGCCCGCAGCTCTGGTTCTGGAAGGCAGAGCGTTCACCGGCTCCCGGGGTTCCGTTTGAACCGCGCTATGACGTCACAGGGAGCTGAAGAATGACACGGGAGGAGCGCCCCCTGCTGGGAGGAGGAGCCTGAAACCGAAACCATGTTCCTGTAAGGTTCTGTTGGGTTAAACCGGAACCGGTTCTGTTGGGTTCAGCCATTAAGTGGTGGAAACCGAATCAGTTGTACGGCAGCTGGTGAGGTTTTATTTTCTATTCTATTTTATTCATCATCTCATCACCTTCTGCTGTCTGCATGTTACTAACACTACAGCGCCCCCTAGAGGGCGCTGCACTCCCTCTGTACTCACATTTTCAACATAAACACCACAGAAGAAGAAGAAGGGTTTTCTCCAGGTTTATTTGAACAGATCAATAATTGATTAATGCAACAGATTTAAAAGCAGGCAGATAAAAATACTGTGATGTCACTCTGGACAGGAAGTAAATGGGGAACAAAAACAACAGTTACAAAATAAAAGCTTGAATCAACACTGAACTTGTTTTTTTTTTTTCAGCCATTATTTTTTTTAAATTCACAAAAACAAGGACATAAATCAACTTCCTGTGATGTCATCACTACAGAGTCATGTGACAAACAGGATGTATATACACCTGTTCACCTGCAGCAGACTGGGGAACCAATCAGAGATCAATAAACACCAGCTAAGCTTTTACTGTGAAACATCCACAGGAAGTCACATGATGATGTCATAGCTCAGTCAGTGACTGTCCAGTCAGTCACTATTGACTGGACATCATCAGCAACGCTCCAATCTGACTCAAACGGACACAGGAAACGCAGGTGACTAATCAGGAGGAGGGAGAATTGAGTGGTGAGCTAACCAGGTAACCAGGTGATCTGGTGACCAGGTGATCTGGTGACCAGGTGATCTGGTGACCAGGTGATCAGATGATCTGGTGACCAGGTGACCAGATGATCAGGTAACCAGGTATTCAGGTGATCAGGAGGAATGCTGGTTGAGTTCATGGTCGGAGGCGGAGCTTATCTGGCGCTCCACGGCCCGCTGAGCCTTACAGGCAGCCATTTTGGCCTGGATGTCCATCTTCCTCTCGAAATACTCGACCAGCGCAGGTTCTGTCAACAGTGAGGCCAGCACTTGCTCAAAGGTGATTGACCAATCAGCATCCAGCGCGCTTCCTCGCCTCTCCTCGCCGCTGACCAGAACCGTGTCGTCGGCGATGTCCTCGCACTGCAGCGAGCCGGAGCTCACCACTGAGAACGACGACACCGACGTGTCGTCCTTCGTCTCCTCGTCGGATGTCGGCGGCTCCAGCTGGGCGTCGGCCAGAGCCTGGCACACCTGGGCGTCGGTCGAGGTTCCCTCGTCGGGCCCCTCCTCCCCAGGTCGGGCAGGAGGCGGGGCCTCGGCCTTCTTGGCGCCGTTGCCGAACTTCTTGCCGACCTCTCCGATGCGCAGCAGGAGGCTGGCCACAGTGGCGATGGCGTGGTACAGCTGCTGCTCGCTCGGCTCCTCGCTGAACATGTTGTACAGCGTCTTACACAGCTCGATGAACTGCTCCTGTTCACAGGTACACAGGTAAACACACCTGGACAGCCTCACCTGGGAGCTCAGCAGCACCTGGACTCACCTGGTTCATCCTGGGCAAATCCTTGATGGTTTCCCTCTTGGGCTCCTTCTCTTTAGCCCACATCCTCAGGTAGTACCTGTAGTCCTTCACCTCTGACACAAGCAAGTAAACTCAGGTAAAGACAACAGGTGTTGACACTATCAACGGTCAGGAGGAGGCGGGGCATTACCTTTCTTCTCCTCACCATCTTCTCCTCCATTCTTCGGTTCTTCGCCTGTTCAGGAGAAAACTTTGTCATCATCATCATCATCATCAGGAAGGCTAACAAACATGGTTCAAAAACCAGAACAAACCTGATGTCACTTCCTGCTGCCGCACAGAATCCAGATCAGACAGGAAGGAAGATTCTGGAAGGAGACATGATGGAGAGGAGGAGGAAGAGGAGGACAGGGTTAGGAGGAGGAAGAGTCGGTGTTAGTCAGAGCTCAGTGGCAGCAGGAAGAGGAGACGAAAGAATCTGCAGCAGGTGTAGAATAGCTACCTCTTCATCTGTGTGTGTGTGTGTGTGTGTGTGTGTGTGTACCTTGTAGTTTGTCCTCAGTAAAGAAGTGTGTGGCCTCCAGAGCAGACTCCGCCTCCTCAGCACACAGAGCTGGAACAGACAGACAGACAGACAGACAGACAGGTGAGACCCCTCCAGGTGTCAGCCTGCAGGTTGACCTCTGGGGCAGCAGCAAGAATCACCACTTACAGTTTAGCAGTTAGCTGCTAAGCTAGCGGGGTAATTAGCATGCTAACACAGTGGAACAGTTATTTGAGTCAGGCTAGGGTGACCAGACGTCCTCTTTTTCCCGGATATGTCCAACTTTTCAGACCTAAAAAAATGTCCGGGGGGAATTTAAAAATCGTCCGGGATTTTGGTCAACTGCCTCAAAACACATTACAGAGCTTACAGTGCATTGTGATTACCATTAATGTCACTGGACATGGGGAGGGAGAGAAAGTGTCCTCCTTTTCAGAAACCCAAATCTGGTCACCCAAAGTCAGGCTGCATGCAGCCGGTCAGTGGAACATGTGATCATCCACATGTTGGTGAACGTTAAACTTTCCTGCTTGTTCCCTTCATGCAAGACAAAACAACTCGCTGGACTCTGCACTGCAGTCAGAATAAAAATCCAGCTGAACATTAATTATTGATCGCAGGTCCAGAGAAGGTTGCAGTCAAGGGTCAGAGGTCCAAATTAAAGGGAAATGCTACATTTTTATTTAAATTCTTATTTAAATAAAATAAGAATTTAATTAAGAAAATTATTATTTTATTTAAGAATAAAATAAGAATAATGTCTTCAGGTCTAAAGTTCTGGTCTGAGGCAGTCTGAGCATGCTCAGTGTGAGATCACCAACAGAACACAGGTGGAACCTCCACTTAAAGTTCTGGTTCTGGTCAGCGCTCTTGGGTCGAATCAGAACCTGAGTATCAGTTGAGCTGGTGGGGGCTGATACCTGGTGGGAGGTGGAGCTTGTAGAGCAGCTTCAGCTTCTCCGTCATGTCGCCGTGGTACATCCCACCTGCAGAACCACAAACCCAGTGAAACCGGGACAGACAGAACCGACCCAGATGGAACCGCCTGCCTGCGGTCCGGAGTCGACTCACTGAGGCCGGTGCTGAACTCTTTGAAGTTGACCAGCCCGTCCTGGTTCTGGTCCAGCAGCCTGAAGAGCCGGGCCGACAGCGTGGGGGTGTGGCTTCCGCAGACCCAGGGGGACAGCGCCGAGAAGAGCTGGGCGAACTGGACCGGGTCGATCCGGTACTGCTCCAGGTAGGGCAGGCTGGGGTCGTGGCGCTGCGCCGCCGAGCTGCTGGAGCCCCAGTAGCAGCTAGTCATGTGCTTGGACTAGGACAGACAGGCAGGGGTCAGACCAGAGGACCTGAGGAGGACAGAATCTCAGGCGACCTCTGACCTTAAAGAGACAGTAAAGCTCCTCTAGCTCCTCGATGCTGAAGGCCAGCTCCGTCATCATCGCCCTCACCTGCAGAGACACACCTGTGAAGGGACCGAGCTCGTCTCTGTGGGCAAGAAATGTCCACACACACCCACCACGCTCCTCTTCGCCGTGTCCTCCAGAGACTGGATGACCTTTAACCTCTGCTTAAAACGCATCTGCTCGATAACATCAGAGCGCAGGCTGCCAAACTTCTGCAAGGACAAGAAGTTTGATCCACCTGAGATCTTCCAGTCTGACCAGGTGACCAGCAAGCTGCTAGCAGGAAGTGACATCACTCTGACCTCATAGGATGCCTTGATGAGGTCGAAGACGTCGATCTCCGGCGGAGGGTCGTCTCCGCTCGTTAGCAGGGCGTGCAGGTGGGGAGTGGGCGGAGCCACCGTCTGCTTGTTCACAACGTTATCCAGGTACCTGCAGGACAGGTGAGTTTACTACAGGACCGGAACCAGTATGGACTGGACTGGACCCAGTACAGACTGGACCGGGACTATATTGAGCCCTGTCTTGGCCTGATAAGACAGAAAGCGGTCCACCTGCCCAGGACGGTCATGGCTTCGCCCTCATCGCTGCAGACCAGCAGGGCGTCCATGTTGTCGTGAAGGACGGCCAGCGCCACCTGCAGAAAGACGAGGTCAAAGGTCACGGGTTCATTCGACCGGTAAGAGGCGAGCGGCCGGCGCCACGCGGCTCAGTACCTGGAAGATGACCTTGATGCCTTCGTAGAAGAAGCAGTCGACCAGCAGGACGGCGCTGTCGAACGGCATGACGGACAGGAAGAGGGTGAGGAACCAGGACAAGCTGATGGTGGTGATGACGCCCAGCGCCTGCATGTGGTCGTAGAGCGGCGGCAGGAAGGCCCGGGTCAACTCCTCGAACACGCCCTGGTCCACCAGCGCTCCTGAGAGGACAGACAGTCAGCAACTACGCCCAGGGGGCGGGTCACAGAACCATGGAACACTCTGCAAGGTTCTGTTCTAGACCGGGATTCAGAACCTCAACCACTGACCTACGGCCCGGTTCCTCTGACCTACGGCCCGGTTCCTCTGACCTACGACCCGGTTCCTGTGACCTACGACCCGGTTCCTCTGACCCGGTTCCTCTGACCTACGGCCCGGTTCGCTGACCTACGGCCCGGTTCGCTGACCTACGGCCCGGTTCCTCTGACCTACGACCCGGTTCCTCTGACCTACGACCCGGTTCCTGTGACCTACGACCCGGTTCCTGTGACCTACGACCCGGTTCCTTTGACCTACAACCCGGTTCCTCTGACCCGGTTCCTCTGACCTACGGTCCGGTTCCTTTGACCTACAACCCGGTTCCTCTGACCCGGTTCCTCTGACCTACGGCCCGGTTCGCTGACCTACGGCCCGGTTCCTCTGACCTACGACCCGGTTCCTCTGACCCGGTTCCTCTGACCTACGGCCCGGTTCCTCTGACCTACGGCCCGGTTCGCTGACCTACGGTCCGGTTCCTCTGACCTACGGCCCGGTTCCTCTGACCTACGGTCCGGTTCCTCTGACCTACGACCCGGTTCCTCTGACCTACGGCCCGGTTCCTCTGACCTACGGCCCGGTTCCTCTGACCTACGGCCCGGTTCCTCTGACCTACGGCCCGGTTCGCTGACCTACGACCCGGGTGTTATAGTAGTCGGGCAGCATGCGCTCGCACAGCGCCACCAGCAGCCAGAACGCCTCCTCCTCGGTTCCGTACAGCAGCAGGACGGATGTAACGATGTTCATGGCCTGCAGGAGGCGACAAAGTTTCAGTTCAGTTTATTTTGGTAAATTATCAACATTAAACACAGAAAACAAAAACAATAATAATAATCTGAGCTCAAACTTCTGTTCATCCTCAGATAAAGCATAAAATATTATCTATAGACACAAACATGAATCTGTATACAGACATTATTTACAAACATGATTACACAATGAATAAATCTACATAACACTATAGATTTGATCATTTTAGTTTCAGTTTAACTGAAACACCTTTAGTTTTTACCTGAATCCTCAGATATTAACAAAATTATATTTATTCTCTCTTCATTTAAATCATTTCTCTTCCAGAAGGAAAATGTTTGTTCAGATCTTTATGCATTAATTCCAATATTTTTATATGTACAATATCTTTAAAGAATTACTTATAATAAAGAGTTTATTAGTGTGTTCATGATATCCACTTTATTAATAAGCCTAGTTCTTTTTTGCAGCTTAACTAAAATATCGATGTTTTTAGATTCTCCTCAGATTCTGAGCAACAAAACAGGATTTAGCATTTATTAAACATTAGCATTTATTAAACATTAGCATTTATTAAACATTAGCATTTATTAAACATTAGCATTTAAACAGTTTTTACTTCTTCACTTCAACATGAGACTTCCATTGTTCCTTTTCTTCAGACAGAACCTTCCAGAACCGCCGGGTCAGAACCGCAGGGTTTTTCATGTTTCATGGATTTTGTTTCTTAACGTTAAAATTTAATGGAGCTGGAGGTCAACGTGAGATTTGACCAGAGGTTCTGGTCGGGTTCTGGGCCCGATCCCGGGCCGGGTTCTGTACCTGACAGTAGCCGATGTTGGGGTTACGGTGGGCGTAGGCGGTCAGGACGCGGCGCAGCGCGGCGATGCCCGTCTCGTTCTGGAAGGCTCTGTGCTCAGGCATCGAGCGATGAAGGTCGCGCTCGATCTCCTCGGTAGCCAATGAGCAGAGGCCGGTGGCCTGCTCCACCAGGTCGCCATAGTAACCAGGGTGGGAGGCCATCTCGTTCTGAGCGCCTGCAGACAGGTGGAGACGGGTAAACGGAGACATTGACAGGAAGCGGAGACAGGAAGCGGAACGGAGACGGACCGGAGAACAGCAGCCACAGCTCCCCCCTCAGGCGCTCCGGGATCCCGTTCAGAACCAGCTCTCGGGTTCTGGAGGTTCTGTACATGCAGACGCCCCGGCCGAACTCGGAGAAGTGAATGTTCCACGCCTCCTCCTTCATCCGCTCCTTCATCTGCGGGACGGAGGATGGGTCAGCGTCACCCTGGCGCCCCGCCCCGCCTCGGGAATCGTACTCACAGCTTTCGGGCCGAGGTCCTCCGGGCCGTCCTGCTGGTACAGCCGCAGCAGGCCCTGCTGGGCGGTGGGCAGGCCGCCGTGGTAATGGCGCCCCTCGTGGATGGAGTGGGATCCTGCCGATTGGGGGACGCCGGTGGAGCCCTGGGAACAGAGAGACATGAGACAGAACCAGAACCACAAGGTTCTGACAGCCAATCCTGGCATACCGAGGAGCCAATCAGAGACAGCGGGTTGGTGT
The DNA here is from genome assembly GCA_903066815.1 of Brachyrhaphis roseni. Classification (NCBI taxonomy): domain Eukaryota; kingdom Metazoa; phylum Chordata; class Actinopteri; order Cyprinodontiformes; family Poeciliidae; genus Brachyrhaphis; species Brachyrhaphis roseni. The sequence goes on along the minus strand of CAEFZY010072731.1, from coordinate 3,270 downwards.
CGCTCCACGAGCCGTCCGGCGTCCGCTGCAGGAAGTCTGAGATCCGCTGAACCAGGAAGTCCCTGTCTTTGAGGTTGGCAAACAGGAAGTTCATCTTGTTCTTGGTGCTGATGGAGACAGGACACGGCAAGACGCTGCTGCTGTCCGCTTTCTCCACGATGGTCACCTGAGGAGCAGAGGATCCTGGGTAAATTACAGGACAAAAGCAACGAGGCGTCCAGCTGCAGACAAAGATGTCGGAACACATGAGACCAACAGTAATCCAGATGAAGGTTTGCTTTTTCCAAAAACATTTTAGCCTTTTTCAAAATGGCCGCCATGGTTGTTCGAAACAAAATTAGCAGTAGCTATTGCCAGTGGCTAGGTTCGCTAACGACTAAATTAGAGTCTTGGCTATTACACTGTTAAAGACATAAAAATATTACTGGAAGCTATTGCTAAACCTCTTTACACATAACATCATTAGCAGAAGCTAACCCTAACCATTAAGTTGACCGTCTCTCGTTTTCTCCTTCCTGTTGACTGACGTGAGACTCGCTAACAGCAAAGTCCTCACTTTCTGATTTTGGTTTAAGAGGCTCAAGATAGGAAATTCAAGTGGCTGATGGGAAATCTGGGAAAACTGTGGGTGTAGCATGCTAATGTTCACGCTGCTCTGTGAGGTCAAAATGATTCCATCAGAACATGTCATGATGGTTCCGTCTGCCGCAGTCGCAGGAAGGTTCGGCCCGGTTCTGCTGTTTCTGGGCTCACCTCTCTGAGTGGGATGATGAGCTGGCACAGATCCTCCTCTCTGCTGCTGAAGCAGATGTAGTTGTTGGAGATGAACAGCTGGCCCACTACGTGCATCTTGGCGAACGGCGTCCACAGCGTGCAGTCCGTGTGTCCGTCCAGCCGCTCGTCCTGCGTCAGCCGGAACATGGACCGGTACCGCTCGTTCTTGGCCCGGGCGTCGAAGTCCCTGCAGACAGAACGCAGCCGACACGGTCAGAGCCGCGGCAGACACGTTTGGACACAGAGAAAACGGTCAGAGTGAGACCTCTTCAGGGCAGAGACGTTCTTCAGAGTCTTGCAGGCCTTGGGCAGCGAGCGGTCGGCGGCGAACGCCTCATTGTCCAGCAGCTGGCGCATGGCGATGTTGGCGAGCTGCTCCATCAGCTTGAAGGTGTCGTTGACGTTCAGGAACATGGAGAAGAAATGCTCGGCGTTCCGGGTGCTCACACGGACGCTCTCCGGGAACACCAGGGTGGCGTTCTTCTCCAACTGGGTCACCTCGGTCCACGGCACCACCAGCGTCACTGAGCGGGTCAGACAGCAGCACACACGTCAGCAATTGCTGCAGAAAAGTTAATGCCGGTGTGCGATTGGCTGACGGTACCTTCCTTCCCCAGCAGGAAGGAGTAGAAGCACAGGTGGTTGATGGACAGGTAGAGCCAGCCTTGCCGCGGGACACGCCCCTTCCAGTAGCTGCAGGAGTAATAGTTCACCAGCTTCTCCTCCTCCGGCATCCCAAACAGCTTCCGCATCTTCAGCTCTGCCTCCAGGAACTTCCTGCTGTTCTCTTCCTGCTCCTCGTTCCGCTTCAGCCGGTTCTCCTCAGCGATGATGCCCTGCAGGAAGTGACATCACTAAGCAGACAGGAACACATCCCAGCAAGCCTAACCGGTGGAGACATACCGAGATCTTTCCTTTGACGAAGGTGATGACGTCTTCATCGTTGTCGAAGATAAAGATCGTCTGCAGCAGGTTGGATTCCAGGAAATCCCAGTGCTCCGTAATCTCCTTCCTCGACGAGCCTGCAAGATGAGATGGAAGGAAAAATCTGAAAAGATACCTGCATCCAGAATATGACAGTGTTAAATGCTGAACTAAAGTCCAAGAACAGCAATCTGGCATAAGAGTTCTTGCTGTCCAGGTGAGAAAGAACTGTTTAACACTGTTATCCCATCACAACTCATTACCAAACTCACTGACCTCGGCATTAATTCACTCATGTGCAACTGGTTGCTCGACTTCCTGACCGGTCGACTCCAACATGTCCGGCTGAACAACAACTTCTCTTCCACCATCATCATAAACACCGGAGTGCCACAAGGCTGTGTGATGAGTCCCTTCCTCTACTCCCTCCTCACCTACGACTGCAGACCTGTCCATGGCTCTAACGCCATCATCAAGTTTGCAGACGACACCACGGTGATCGGCCTCATCAGAGACAACGATGAGGCCGCCTACAGGGAGGAGGAGGACCGTCTGGCTGAGTGGTGCGACAAAAACAACCTGCAGCTGAACACAGAGAAGACCAAGGAGCTCATAGTGGACTTCAGGAGGGACGCTGACCTACACCCACCCATCCACATCAAGGGGACAGCGGTGGAGCGCGTGGACACCTTTAAGTTCCTGGGAGTCCACATCTTTTTTTTTCTTTTTTTTTTATCCTACAACGTCCTGCAGTGTGTGGTGGTGGTGTGTGTTCGTTAAAATCGGGTATATTCAATTTTGTCTTGACCCGATTATCTCAGCCTGTGGGGTGTTTCCCTGACTGGGAGCGACAACGTTGAATGTGACAGGTAGCCAATCAGAAAGCGCGGTGACGTAAGAATTGAGGGGAATCCCAAACAGCTGACATGGCGCAACCGAGAGTCCGGTGGACATCGGTGGTGATATGTGTAAATGTTTATTACTATATGTAAACGTCATTATTATATATGTTTATCATATGTTATGTTTATTCAGTTAAAAATGTTAACTACGAAAAAACATCAGCAAATAGAGCAGCTGCTCCCTTTTATCAAACGCCTTTTCTTTTTGTTTCGTCTTCGCTTAAAATGACTCCACAAACTATCGCTGCCGCTTCTACATCCTCATAGTGTTTGATTATTCTAAATTCACATTTGTTATGTTGGGGGTTTTACTGGATTTTCTTCTGGAACCGGGATGTTCGTGAGTGGAGTCGGTTCGTGTGGTGTGTTGCTCCTGCCGTGTGGCTGGACACACGAACCGACCGAACCTGTTGGACTTTTATCGGCTGTGGTCAAAATCGGCCGACAATCCTTAAATCATGCTGTGTGAACCAGACCTGAACCTTAGTGATGGGATTTTCGGCTCCTTTTCGAGATGCAGCTCTAATGGCTCTTTTTAGTGTGGACAAGAGGTCTTGTGCGAAATTCGGTTCCCCTGTGAAAATCTGTTCCCACTGTGTCGGGAGCGCGCATTGCTGCCAGAGAGGCGGATCTGACTATTTTCACGGCGCTTCTGATCGATTTCTCGGTA
>CAEFZY010072730.1:0-18317 GCA_903066815.1 Brachyrhaphis roseni | reverse complement strand
GATCCTCCCACCACAAAGGAGTGGATACAGACTGTGAACTCAATATTTGAGATGGAGATTCTAACACACAGACTGAGAACACAAGAAGAACAATGTCAGGATAAATGGGAAAAATGGACAAACATCACATCAACGCTACTGGACTAATATTGGATATGAAAGGTCCCCTCGAATTTTTGTGATACTAAAATAAGAGTCATCCCCCAGTGTGTAATTTTTGTTTTGACTGTTCTGTCTTTTAGTCTCTTATAATTTCTAAGTATTGTTTGACTGTTTTTTTTTTTATGTAATCCAAAAATTTCAATAAAAATAAAGTTATAAAAAAAAAAAAAGAAATGAGAAGTTATTAAGTTTCCTCAATATTAATTTAGTGCCAATTAAGAGAAGTTCAGTTTTATTGCAATTTAATTAAAGAAAGTTAAGGGTGAACCAGATACCTGAAAAGTATGAATTAAACCAGTTCAGAGGTGTATTTACAATACCAAGAGAGGATAATCTGTCAAGGAGGATGTTATGTGAAATTGTATGAAAGGCCACAATTAGATCAAGCAGAAGGAGTATGGATAATAAACCAAAGTCAGCAAGAATTATGTTCCAATTATTATGAATCAAAGGCAGTTCTAAACATGAACTTTTAGCCTTGGTTTAAAGAAACTCCGATTTCTGGAAGTTTGTTGCAGATTTATGGTGCATAAAATCAGAATGCTGCTTCACCAATTCTCATGAAAACTGACCCGTTTAAGTAATTTTGTCAACTTCTGATCACTTGGAGAAATGTTCTCTGATTTCAAAACTGGCTGAAGTAGCGCTTGTAATTCCAGTTTCAATTCAGGGAGACACTGTGACAGAATATGCAATATGCAACCCAGATCCATGTGGACCAGGAGGAAGATGTGAGACTGTGAAGCCACAGCGGGTGAATCATTCATTATCTAAGTGTGATCATTTGTTTATCTAGTTATTGAGGCCATCCAGTAGACCTTTGGGAATAAAGTTTGAGCACCCATGGTGTATATGAATGAACCCAGTATGTGGGGTGTCTCAATTGCCTAAGCTGTGAATGCTGTAAGCACCTAAGACAGATCACACTAAAGAAGAATCTTCAGACGGTGGGCCAATCATTTTAATTGCCCCAGGCAGGATGTAGGATCTTTTAAAGATCAATACCACTAATGACCACACTTCTGTCCAACTCCAAGTATCACTACGTTCAGACAGTAGGCAAATGCGACCCAGATCTGTTATTTTGACCATGTATAACTTTTTCATAGTAGTTTGAAAGGCCCAATTCTGATCTTTTCACCCCCAAAAATGTGATAAGTGCTACATACATATGTGGTAATCTATTGGATATGTATCTAGTAGTTTTCAATGCGTCTACAGACAGAAGTGTCTTGTTGCATCTTATTTAAGTTTCACGTCATTAACGTGTGACGTGCAATTCTGCAAATCTTGACGTAAACAATGGCTGAGGCTAGCAGTATCAACACTTCCATTTATTTTTCTTAGCTTCCTTCATCTTGTTATGATCATGTGACAATTCTGTCTGCTCCCATTGTTCAATAATTTTAAAATTGATCATTATTACTTCCATAAACTGTGCACTGTGCACTATGTCCTTCTTTTGAGTATGTGGGCCATTCACAAAGCAGTCACATTTAACCAAGTAGTATAAACAACCACACAAAAAAATTGGGGTTTATCAAAAAAATTGGAATTACGCAGCAAGACCTGCTGTGTTCAATCTTAGACAATCTATGTGTCTGCTGACCTTTGCTCTTTGCTTTAGCTAATCACTTGATGTCATCAAGTGACATACTTTTGATCTACTCCTGATGGCACTAGCAATGGTCAAGTTGTTTTAAGTGCAGATAACCTTATTTGATAGAATATCTGCAGAATAAACACATGCAAAATGCGTGTTAGATTATATTAAACTTTATATAATCAAACTCCAACATTAAGCAGTGAATAAGCAATACAACACCTGATAAGTGTTTCTTCCTACAGAAAAATAAGCGTGCTACTGACCTTCTCCCATGTAAAGACTATTTTTAAAAGAAATCCCAGAAGAATGACCTCTGTATTGCCAAACATCTCTCCAATGCCATCCCCAGACCTCCACCCTTCAGGTGGTATAATTCCCTGCATCTTTGAATGGAAAGCAGATAAAGTACATAGAGTAAATACCTCCGAATGATGTTCTTCATTCTGTTGTAGGACTTCAATGCACAGCTCTCCCAATCTCAACATATCCTCCAGTCTTTTCTCCGATACTCCTTCTGGATCCACTAACAAAGTTCAAACAAAGCAAGAATTAATCAGACTGTAAAGCTGTCATTAGAAACTTGCTCATCTTTCATATGCTCCAGTGTCAAACCTAAACTATGACTTGGATCAAATACGGTGGCTATTTACATTCACTGTACACTAAGTCTCACTTCTACAATGGTTCACAATTTTTTTCTTTTTTCAAAACAAACTAGGACCAGTATGATTTTTACCAGTGTTTACAATATCATGGTATAATAATCTGTGAATTTAGAGTTAACAAAGTAAATTCCCACTTTTTAAAAGACATTTCCAGAAGAAACAGTGCCAAAATGCAAGAACACAGACTTTGTTGTTCACATGTGTGAACATGAGCAAACTATAAAAAGAAAGTCTTTTGATGTCTCTGAAAGTCTTGAAGAGAAAACACTTCGAGTTGTATAGTCAGTACAATACAACTGACTAGTAGGGCCTGGTCACTAAATCTAATAAGATCTTAAACTCAATAAATAGAAACAGGTGGTGATAATGGAGAATATTCATTATTATTTATTATTATTATTATTCCCACCATTGATCTGAGCATAGTCCATCAGTTGACTGTAGTTGATCTGGGACGCCTTTTCCAAACATTTCTGAACCCGTCTCTTTGTTTCCTCTGAAGGAACAGGTGTGGTGATGTCTTTCATCAATACCTGAAATTACATAGTTATCCAGTTTTATGAAAATATACTAAAAATTATCTGGTAAAATAAGTATCTTAATGACTTCATTAAGCAGAACCTGCCTGCTCTTTGCAAAAACATCATCATCATACATAATGCCTGTAGGGCCATTCCTACAGGCATTAAAAATATATTTGTTTTGCTGTTCACAAAGAAGAATTGGGTTAATTGAGAGTATAAGAGATTAGGCTGATCTTATCCAAGACAACATCAGTCCTAATATTGAGTTTATTCATGAATTAGACATCCACCTATCCAAACACTATCCTACTTTATTGTTGCATGTCATTTTTTAAATTGTTTTACTTTGGAGTCGAAGCTTACACAATTAATAAAACATTCCACAAACTTTAAACAATACAGATTAGTTCATTCATTCTCATTATTTTTCAAACTATCCATGGTTTAAACATAGTGTTGCTACCTTATTTAATGACTCAATTTACTGGAAAAGGACATTCCTGTGTAACTTTGTCTCCTTTAAATATTTGGCTGATCAGGTGAAGGTTAAACTATGGGGGCATTTTTCTGCCATAATTCAAGAGCACACATTTTCAGTCTGAAAGTAGAATTTCATGTCTTTTGTTCTCAAAACTTTTAATATTTATCTTACATGTTCATTTTGAAAGCAGGACTTCATGTCTTTCTTCTCAAAACTTGTAATTATTGCACTCTAAACTTCTCCTCGCACTCAGACTCTCTGCTCGCTTACGAAACATGGAACTGCCTTTTGACACAGTCGCCTGACAACCTCTCAGCCAATAGAATGAAAGTGTTGTACTGGCTGCATTTGTTTCCTTCTAGCAGGTGTGCCTGTGTGGCTACTATCGATTGCAGCAACCTTCACCACCCAGTGGATGTAGGGAGAAACAACGACATCAGCTTTCTGCTGCATAGTACAATAAATATCCGCCAGCAGCATACTACTGATCGCTAACAGCTACTGATATTTGAACAGAGGCGCAAAACAGCTATGTGCTAGACTTAGAAATGTGCTTTGACTCAACATGTGAAACAGCCAATGCACAATCAGGGACACACTCTGGAACTAATTATTAGTAAGGATCTGACCATTTTTCTCTCACCTTTGAAAGTATATGTTTACTGACTGTTATGATCTGAACTTTAGGTTATATTTGTGTTTTGTTAATTCAAACACAGAGAAGCAGCTTTCAGTTTTTATGCTCCTCTAATCAGGAACAAGCTTCCAGAAAAGGAGAAGGAAAAAAATTCTCCTTTTTTGTTACTGGTGCACCTTTGATAAGGTGTACCAGTAACAAAGACAACCACAGCCTTAAGAGGATTGGCAATAATTCTAGAATTCTGAAGTTCTAAGTGGTAGCTATTCTTTAATCCTTGTTTATCTGCAGCTTCTGTACAGTTACTCACCTATTACCCCATTAAAACAGAGCTACTTCTGTCTTAAAGGGTCAAACCTTTTAAAGTCAAACCTTTTATTTGACTTTAACATAGAAAGTACTTGTAGATCAGTGTTTCTGCATTTTATTGTTCATGCTTTGATTTCTCAAACTCCCAGTTAGTTATGGCAGATAGTGGTTCACATTGTTGTTCTGGTTCTACTGGACATTTCTTCCTGTTAAAGAGGAGTTTGTCCTCTCCACTTTCGCTACACGCATGCTCGGTATGAGGGATTGCTGTAAAGACAACAACACAAAGCCAGCGATTGTCTGCTGTTGTTATCTGTTGGTTCAACTATTACCCCACAAAAACTACATAAATATAACTCCAATATTATCCCCTCTTTGTTTTAGATGTGGCATGAAAAAAGGAACGTTCCTCCATGCTACATGGCACTGCACTAAACTGCAGGGCTTTTGGAGGGGAGTTTGAGAAACATGATCAAACATCCATGACACCACGATTCCAACAGACCCTGAGATTTGTTTATTGGGGAACTTAGGAACTCCAATCAAAAGACAAATTATGATAAAAAACTTACAGAAATCCATCTGACAATTGCTAAGAAATGTAGTGAAACAAAATGGAAATCAGGTGCCCCCCTTCTAATTAAAATAAGGGTTTGTGAGATCAATACCTGTCTGACCCTATAAAAAATAGCCTAATGGATGCAGAATAGAAGTAAGACTTTTTATAAAATATGGCAACTATTTTTAAGGTATATGCAAAACCTACCTGCACATTGGATTGACTGATCTTCCCCTAATCGAGCTATGAGCGATACTGATACCATCTGTCTCTCACCCCAGTACTGATTTATATACATTATTATTTAATCTGTGTTGATTACCCCTCTACCCCCACTTTTCCCTCCTTGATCCTGTCGTTTTTGTCTTTTTGTTGTTGTGTTAAATTATTGTAAATGTATTTTACTTTAGGTATGTCTCATTGGAATTTTGCTGGATTCTGAACAGATTTTGTCCTGTCAGTTAATAATTGTGATGCTATTAAAAAAATCCAAAGTAAAATATTCTAAAAAAAAATATCAAAAACTTTTTAACCAGTTTGAATAATAAAGTGTTCTTGACTGCATGCTTACTCCAATTGTTTTAGAGTGGATGTGACTTGGAATATAATTGCATGATTGGACTGAATTGAGGTTTTTTTTTTTGTAAAGTGTCTTGAGACAACATGCATTGTGAGTTGCTGGTGTATAATTAATATAATTGAATTTAGAAAATTACTGACAGCAGTACCAATAATTCTGCCACCAGGGATTATGCTTTTTGGTGTTTTTAGTCTTAGAATAAATGTAATCATAGTCGAGATTGAATTTTTCGAAATTTTTCAGCGAGGGGATAAGCAACTGCATTAAGATACATAATTTATCTAAAGGCTTTTTACACGTCTCCACCACTGGTGCCATCAGATTTGTCAGTCAGCAGTAAAGAGGCAGCTCTGCTATGTCTGAAAGCAAGTTCCAGCAGGTTTGCACAAAAACAAACAGCAGAATGAAAAACTATCTTGTACTAAATGCAGATATTTTCCATGCTCAGAATTAAATTTCTCTAGATAGAGTGAGAAATAGGAGATTTTTAAAACATTTTTCAAAAGAATATTATTCTATTACATGCCCTAATATATTTGTAGGCATCAGGTACAACTGGGTAGAAGCTCCTTAATCTAAGCATTATGATTCAAAGCTTACTTTGAAGATCCTAGGAATAGAAACATTAAAAGGCCAAAGTACTTTGATGTTTCCCTTACTCGTTCCAGAAGCGAAAGTGATGCTTTCAAGGCCCCATCTGGTCGTCCAAAGGGAAAGCAGTATCTGCAGATTAAAAATGGAGGTGGGCATCACATTAAGAAACAATCTCAAGGACAACTATGCAGAAAGACGAGACAAAGAAAGATTGCAAAATTGGAGAAGCACCGTACATATTAGAGAGCATAAACAGATGGCTGCCTTCTTTTGTCTAATTACTTTGATGAAAGAAGCTTTTCTCACCTCCGTTTCCATCTGAACACACATTTGGCAGTTCATGGAGGTTTCACATTGCTAATTGACAAGTGAACAGTACTTAATAAACAAAGGGAAGTGGTCACACAGGTCAGCCATTTATGAGACAAAAAAAAACCCAACAGGCAGATGTTCTGTTCTAAGGAACAGAAGTGATCCGACTAAGCAAATAACAATAATAAAAAAAAAGCAACCAGCTATGAACTTTATAACATTCATAAAGTCAGGAGTTCATGATGTTCATTTAAAAGAAAGAGAAAAATCGATTAAAAATCAAGGAATAAAAAATGTGTTTAATTGAAGTTTAACATAGGTAGGAAATCATAACACAAAAATATATAAATATAAATTAGAATATATGTAGTGATAAGTCTTTTTTGCCAGATAAATTCTCTTTGGAAATAACCTTTAAGCAGGTGTAAGTCAGTGGAAGGACTTTAGAACTGGGTGATGTAGCTGCAGCTGGAGGATGGATTTTCTTTAGGGAGATCAGGGAAGACACTGCAGCACACTGTGCCAGAATGTGTCCTTGATTGAGTGTTGCCTATTTGACATGTTAAGTCAGACCAAAGTTTTCAAGTATATCATGGTTTTTTGGCACCCATGCCATGTTTTTGAGGGCCAGACCTGAACTCGGCTATTTGACAAACTCTAAATGTGACTTTTCTATGCTGCTTGTGACAGTAGTCACTGTAGCTAAACAAAAAAGGCAACATGACAACCAACACTTTGTCTCACAGTAAATAATTGTTTTAGAAAAATGTCACAAAAAATACAAACTAAATTCTTGTATTTTCCTGTATGTTTGAGCTGATAATGTTAATTCAAGAACAATCACAGACTGTTCTCCACACTTTGCCCTCAGCTTCAGTAACTACTGAGCAGTGCTGAAAAAATTGGATAATTGGATTGTGATGTTATTGCTTCCAATAATCTGTGATCTTCAGTATCTTCTATGTATGTAACCTTTATGTCAGGTATGTCTCATTGAGATGAAAAATCTATTTTTTTTAACAGCAACCTGACAAATATTGAGAGCAGTAAGTCGACAATCAAAACCAAAATAAAATGCAATATGGACAATAAAGGAAGGAAAATGACACAACGCAAATATAGATAATAAAAGTTAAATTAGTACTAAAATACAGCTTAATATTAGTCCAAGCATTTACAAACTTGAATACATTACAAGAGACCATTTTCTTCCACTTTGACTTTGTCCTACACACAATTGTCTGTCATGTGTGGCCATCAACTACAGTAAGACTCCATCCAACAGGCTGAGGAGCCTATTGGCATCCAAAGTGTGGATCCATGACAACAGAAAAAAAACCCTTAATAAATATAGCATTCCCAGTGTTTATTTCTAAAAATCTTTAATGAAAATACTGATTTTTTCATAATATGTTGTGCAACACGTATATGTACACTATTTTGGCAAAAGTATTGTATTGCACAAATGCATAACACACCCATTTATTTTAACACCTTTTCCTCCTCTGGAGAGGTCTGCAACAAGGTTTCTTGTTTCTGGAACAAGAAAGACTGGTTCATGCTTTATCCTAAAGGTGTTTTGTCAGGCTGACACCAAGACTCCACACAAAACTCACTCATCTTTATGGATCTTACTTTGTGCACTGATGCAGAGTCATGTTGGAACAGGAAGAGCCCATCATACTGTTCCCACAGAATTTGAATCACATTGTCTGAAATGGACATAAAGTGGAAAAACTTTCAGGTCGATCCATTTGAACTTTCTAAACAGGGTTCTCCAGATGCTGTACTCAGTTCCTACATGCTTTTCTAGTCAAATTCCAGATGTCAGAATGCAAAGGATCCCTGTCAAACATGGGAGCAGGAGGGGAGCATTTCAAGTTGTCTGCAGAACCTCCACATGTAGAAAATCTCTTAATTAAAGATCCTACAGATTAAAGTAACAATGTTCAAAAGTTTCCATAAAACATGCACAGAGGAAATAAACAAAAATAGTTAGGAAGCCATATGAGTAAAACCAGAATAGAACATCCTCTGCCATTAATTTCTTTCAATGCAAAGGTTGGCAAATTGAGAACATATGTAATCAAGTAATCAGTAGACTACCATCTAATGGGGGTAGAAATAGTGATATGAACTAAAGGCAATAAAGATTATAATCTGCTATTAAGATTTTATTTCAGTTATTTTGTGCTCCGCCTAATCAAAACCAAACTGAGGAACTCCTGCTTTTGTCTGGAAGGACATTAGCCTAATCCCAACACCGTCTCGGCCATTGTTTACCACCATTAGCCTCTTGCTGAGGTGAGTTAGTAATGACTCCCGCTGATAAACCCCCCAGGCCCTCAACTGGCCCCTCCTTTCTGCCCCAGGGCCAGATGGAGGGCCCCTCTGAGGCATGAAGTGTTTAAAGTGCTAAGCTTCAGAATATTTAATGGCACAGGTCCATTCAGATGAGTGTTGCTCAAGGTCTTGGGGCTGTTGCTTTCACACCACACTCACAATGAGTTCACACAGTGATGGCGGTGCTGAATGGTCACACAGATGCAAGGAGGTCTCAACAGCCACTGAACATGAATCTCCTGCACCTGTTGTGTGCCGCTGATGGGACTAAAATACCCCCACTGCTTTATGCCATTGGGAGGGTCATTTTAAAAGTTTTAGGTAGTTTTCCTCAGGAGATAAAGATTCCTTTTCTTCTGCGGTGTTTTTTGAAATTTGAAATGTAGAAGACAAATACAAACTTACAAATAATAATAATAAAAATATCTAATCCTGCTTGTACTTGTGACAGTGCAATGACAATAAAGTTGAATTCTATTCTATTCTATTCTAATTCTAACTACTCCAATGGTTTTAAAGTGCCTGTACGACATGAAGTATAAAGTACCAGAATTAGGAATGGGATGTTTATTGATATTAAGGTACATTGCCTAAAGGTAATTCAGGACTTGCAACTGCTTCAAAGGTGTATAGAATCCAGCACCTACCTGCTTCTGCTAACATTTGCAAAATAAAATATTGATTTAGAAGCACAGCACAGTAGGATGCTGCCAATTTTGTGAAATTTGCTTACTACAAATGTTTTGTCCTTTTTCAGCCATGGTAACCTTGTTCAAAATCAGTATCTGACAATCCTCAATGACTCAGTAGAAGAAAACTGGACTTCTTCTCTTGTTTCCTAAAAACATTTAAACTCTTATCCAAAAGGCTTCTCCAGTTCTGAACTTTATTGGAGTAAACAGGCTTATAAGTTGTAGTCAGAAAAATCATACTAACACAGTCACAAACTGGGTAATTAGTCATTAGTCATAGGCCCTATCCTCTATTCAGCCCACGTTTGGGTCATTATTACCTGGCAATCCAAACATGTCTCTAAAAGTGACATTTCAGTTATTTTGGTAACATGTCCCAAAGTGTGAATTGCTGAAAAACCACCAAATATTGGTGGTCGGGAATGCAGAGTTTAGATTGGGCCTAAAAAAAAATCCAGCATGAACCACGGCCACAGGCCATAAGCATTGTGTCTGGGCCTGTCTGACCCGACTAATTAACTTTAATTAGATGCTCAGGTCCCAATTAAACCACATGTATTATTTTGTTTTGCTTTTACTTTTAGAACATCATTTAGTCTTAGAGCGACACTGAGGTGGAGTGCCGCAGATCTCACAGTCAGACAGTGGGAAATAAAGGGGTGTCCCGTCAAACCATCAGTTCCTGAAATCACACACACATAAAACACATAAAAGTGTATGTGGAGTTGATGCAACCTCGCAGAACTTTCAGAAACCCTTAGAAAATGGAAAACCTCCTTCAGCATGCAAACAATCATGACCATGATTGCTTTTAGTGATTGGTAAATAGTTTTTTTTTTTCCTGTCATTTCTTTTCATTCCCTGAGAAGCTACAATGTGTCCCCACCATACTGTGTGGATCAGCAGCATCTTCTCACAGTAGTCCAAGTCCATGATCGCATCACCACTGTTAGGAAAATTTTCACCTAACAACCACTTTCTTCAGCTGTCAGGATGGAGCAATCTGATTAAAGCTTGCACCATGCTAGCACAAAGCTACCACTCCCAAGAGTGATTTTTAACGCTCCTGATGAAAATTTTCAGCATAGTGGCAATCCCTACTGCTCCCCTGCTGCCCCATACTGCACCTAGGACCCTTATATGCTGCCACCACAATTTTGTGCATGTCACAGTTCAACCACATGTCCCTTAAAATTGTGAAAATGTTCCTGCTCTCAGAGCATCCATCAGCTTTAGGAAGAAAATCTGAAAATCCTTTTAGAAAGAACTACAACCTTGTTTCTGTTGTGTGAATGTTCATACCTAAAGTGTGTTATCTGGTTCTCCAATAGAACAATGAGACGATGTCTGATGGCCTCAAACTGCTCCTTCTCCTCCACAGTCACTGTCCCAGTTCCATCAGGCCTAAGGAGACAAACAGCACAGTATCAGCTGAATCTGCCACCATCAGCCTAGCATGGGGGCAAAGTTAGAAAAGTTAAAACAATTCCAAGGGCCCCTGACCGACAGAGGGCCCTCCACAATTTTTATTTATTTATTTTTGTTCATAGAAATAAAACAAAAATGGGGCTCCGTCAATTACAAAATTAATCATATTGTGTTTTCTAAAATTGTTTTTAGCTTTACTTTAGCATAAAGTAATAATTCTTTATTACTGTAATAACGCATTATTACAGTAATGCTTTATTATTACTGTAAAGCATTACTGTAATAATGCTTTACAGTAGTTCCTCCCAGTAGTTCAGGGAGGAGGTGAAGGAGATTGATTTTTTTCACAGATTATCTGTCTCATAACAAACTGTCACAACATGGTGCCAGCTGTAACAAATATGGACAAAACATATTTTTTATTGAAGTTATCCACTGCAGCCTGAATAAAATGTTTAATATTTTGCACATTGCATATGACTGCTAGACATGGGGAGAGACCTTTTAGTAATCTAAAACTAACAGAAAAAATTCAAACGTTTGCTACAATCAGTAGACATGAAGCAAATGCTGCAGTTTCACCTCGTCCTCCTCTGGACTCAGGGCCACGGAACCAGCAGGAAAGAGTTGACTTCACACAGGAAGGCTTTGTTTTCCTTTTTTATTATTTAGAGGAATTTGTAACAAATAGGCCATAGCAATGTGTGTGTTGGGTTTTATATGGGTCAGATTTGCTGTTTATGTGGGTGAAGAACTGAGCGTCAGGAGCCACATTGCAGGTTCTGTGGGCCATGTGCACGGCATGCATGTGGCCTGTATTTGTGTGGGTCGGATGCATTGTGCTGGCTTTGTGCACCAACAGGATGAGGCGATCTGGGGATGTGGCTGTGTTTGTGTGAGTCAGATGCAGTGAGTGTTTTTGTGCATCCCTGGTCTCACACACTCTTCCTCAGTCTCTCTATGGTTGTCGCTCTCAATAACACATTGATCTATCTCTTCGTCACACAGCAGCCCACCTTTTCTTTGCTTATAGTATGTAAATTGCGGTAGTTGAACAGAAATGTCCCACTAGTACCCGTTTCTACATGTGTCCTGATACAGTAGGGAGAAAGTTTAGCACCATCTGGATTTTCAACCCAATCAACTACTGGTTAGTAAACTGACCAATGAAAATTGAGATAAATTTTGGTCATTTAAATAACTGTTTATTTAACTGACATTTTTTTTAATGACATTTTTTTTTTTTAAAAAACATATGTATAGTATTTACTGTTGGATGTAATTCTGTAGGAAATTGTTTCTTTTTGGTCTTTCAGTTCCTAGAAATTTAAATTCATTAAAATTTAAATGAATTTTAATGAATTTAAATTCATTAAAAAATTTGCTGGTAGCAGTTATAGCTATAACTACAATCTACTCACAAAACATAGCCTAACTTCTTAAGTGACACTAAATTTCTCCTGGGAGCACCAGAAGCACAGATGTTTTGACGGGGCTTTTGTATGTATAAAAAAAAGAGATTAACTGCATCAAAAATTTTAACATGTTAAAATCTATGTAATTAATTAATCAAAATGATTAATTCATTGTTAAAGTCCAGACCCTACTGCAAACAGAACTGAAACTCAGAAATAACTCCTGTGGTCTTGAACATAACAGTCACATGAATGTTTGGATCAGTGTGAAGATATCAGGCATGAACAATAGTTCACATCTTCTGATGCTGGGTTGAGTCATGTAGTAATTCTTTCAGAATGGTTCTGAGTCTCACGCGCTGCTGCAGTGTTGTGCCATTTGGAATCACTTCAATTAATAAAGAACTGTCTTACAAACACAAAGGCAGATCCATTTTCTGAGCCTCTTTGGTTCTGTACTACATCAAGTTCAGCTACGTAAACGAATAAAAAATCATGATTGTCAACCCTCATCATAATACACTCAAAGGCTACTTTATTAGGTACACCTTGCTAGTCTTTCACGAGTTGGGCCCCCTTTTGCCTACAGAACTGCCTTAATCCTTCGTGGCATAAATTCATCAAGGTACTTTGAAACATTCCTCAGAGAGTCTGGTCCATATTCACATCATAGAATCACGCAGTTGCTGCAGATTTGTCGGCTGCACATCCATGATGCGAATCTCCCACCACATCCCAAAGGTGCTCTACTGCAGTCATCCCCACGGACCAGATAATACATAAAACGGAAATATTTCAGTGTTATGTATTATCTGAGTCTAGAGGATTTTTTATTTTGAAAATCCTTTAACCGGATTCTCTCGGTTACGTCTTGCGCACCAACATTGAACCCACAAACAGCAAACTGAGTAAGAAACAGATCAGATGTCTTTAGAAGGCTTCTTTGGGAAGGGGAAAAGGCCCAGAGAAGAGACAGGCTGTGGTGTTGAAATAATGGTACTAATGGGCCCAAAATGTACCATGAAAATATCCTCCACACCACTGCACCACCACCAGCCTGAACCGTTGATACAAGGCAGGATGGATCCATGCTGTCATGTTGACACCAAATTCTGACTCTACCATCTGAATGTTGCAGCAGAAATTGAGACTCATCAAACCAGGCAACATTTTTCCAATCTTTTGTTGTCCAATTTTGGTGAGCCTGTATGAGTTGTAGCCTCAGTTTCCTGTTCTTAACTGACAGGAGTGGCATCCCATGTGGTCTTCTGCTGCTGTAGCCCATCCGCCTCAAGGTTCAACATGTTGTGCATCCAGAGACTCTTCTGCACACTTCGGTTGTAACGTGTGGTTATTGGAGTTACTGTCACTGTTCTGGCCATTCTCCTCTGACCTCTGGCATCAACAAGGACACAGAACTGCCGCTCACTGGATCTTTTCTCTTTTTTTGGAATGGTTCTGAGATGGTTGTGTGTGAAAATCCCAGTATATCAGCAGTTTCTGAAATACTCTGACCAGCCTGTCTGGCACCAACGACCATCATGTGGTCGTTGGTGCCATCACCTTAAATCATCTTTCTTCTTCATTCTGATGCTCAGGTTGAACTGCAGCAAATCGTCCAGGTCATGTCTACATGCCTAAATGCATAGAGTTGCTGTCATGTGATTGGCTGAATCGCCATATACATTAATGTCCACCGGCCACTCAAGTGGCCACTGAGTGTATGTCTTAACTGTTGATCATTTATAGAATAACAGAGAACTTATCTTCAAATCTGGTCATTTATACTGCTTCACAAATACACAGCACACAAAATGTTGGGGAGGATTATTGTCATTGGCCAAACAAGAAATAAATATGTTTAAATAAAAAAAAATTACAGGAATAAATCTTTCCATCATGACAGAAATATCTTTGTTTCTTTTGTTTGGTTTGACTCCTGCTGTATTTTATCTGTATTTTTCTACTTAAAAAATATCAATGTGTGTAAACTCAAAAACCTGTATTAATATACACTCTTATATGCCAGCTTTCATTTGTGTTAGCAGACTATGCAACACTGAATTATGAGTTATATTAGGATGTTATACATTCAGACTGCCTTTGATCTGCCATGCATGCTGAGAAAAACAGACACAGAGCTTGAAACATCAAGAAGCAAAAGAAACAGTCAGAAAAGATTACAGAAATAATCAAAATGATTTCAAACAGCTCAGGGTCTGTCTTTGCCTTCACTTTCATTCTCATTCTTACAAGTAGGAATAGCTTGTTTTCGCCAAACAAACCAATCAAGCTGCTACACATTCCAGCATGACCTCAGAGTCAACCAATCAAACAAGGAGCATCTCCGACTCATCTCGTTCCGCACAACCCATCTGGCTGGCAGCAAGAGAAGAAGGGAAAAAAATGTTAGTTGAATGCTTCATTAATGTTTTTAAATCCTCCGTTCCCCTCTTGCCTTCGTCTGAATAGGCACTCTGGTGAAAAAGGGAAAAAATGCAATCAGTACTCAGAGCAACCAGCCTTGACTTTCTGGGCTTTCTCTGCGTGGCTGAAAGAGAAAAGCAGCCTCTCTAAACGGCACTCGCGGCTGCCGGAGGGGAGACGCACAGAGGTTGTCTTTTAATGAGTTGTTCTTATAAAAGCCTTCAGTGGTTCAGCCTCTGACCATGGCACCTTGAGTACCAACAACAGTGCTCAGCTTCTGTTCATGTGTTCCCAACTAGCCAAAGTCGAAACTAATAGCAGGACAAAAAAATGCAGCAGAAAGTTTGGGACACAGTCAGGTGAATTTATGAGGTTTTTCATCCATCCAAACATGGCAAAAAAACATTTATTCTTTAACTTTATGCTGAAGAACACAGCAGTGTTGCTGCAACCAAGCCATGCAAAATTGTTTTATTCATCTATAAATGTACTTGCTGTGTTAAATCTGCTTCTGTCAAAGCAATCTGTGCATCTAGCAGGAAAAACATGCATTAAAGGTTTGTGATTATACATTGGATTATAAACAACGAAAATATGGCTGAAAAAAAATCCAGATAAAATGCTAAACTGACTAAAATTATCAGTTTCAGTGGAACAGCACAGCAACTAATACATACAGAAAATATTTCAACTTTGAGAAAAAGGATGTAATTGGCTATTCATTAAAACATATTTCTGAAATACATCTAGCAAAATGTAACAAATTAGGCCTGTAAAGCTTGTGTTTGGATGGGTGACTGTGTGAGACCACCTTCATCATTCCTCTTCATTTATTCCATAATGAGAGCAGAGATTTTTTGCACCTAAGCACCTGTTAGGACATATTATAAAATCTGTTGTTCTCAAAATCTGTCAGTGCGTTACCACTCCCTGAGCATATTTAACAAGCGCTGCTTAATCCCGAGGGGATGTGGGAAGTGTATGTGTGTGTATTCTGGTTTTCATGTGGAAGGAGCTATATTCGCTCTGTAACACCCACCCTCCCACTCCCACATGACTGACAAATAAAAACATGATGGGTGTGCGATCAGTGAGAAGAGCTTGGTAGATGGAGGCCCAACCCCGACTCCAGCCTCGGCCCTGGGTCCTGGGTCCTGGGTTCTGGGTCCTGGGTCCTGGGTTCTGGGTCCTGGGTCCTGGGCCCTGGGCCCTGGGTCCTGGGTCCTGGGTCCTGGGACCTGGGCCCTGGGCTTCAGGCACCAAGCACTCGCAGTTAAAGCCAGCTGTCCTGTAATCCCGGTTGTTCCTGTTCCTCAAATGATCAGTCTGAGGCCCAGGGTCGGATGCAAACTGAAAACTGACTGATCTATTTTACAGTCCTCCCCCATTCTAAATCAGAGCGACATTCAAAGTGATTGTTCAAGCTAATGTAGCAAAATCTGTTCAAATTCACTTTAAATGAATCCAACAGCATACACAACATATTTAATGTAAATACATAACTGCACTGTGGATTCACTTTCCAAGAGGATGTTTCCCAGCATACTGTTTGCTTGGGCCAGTCCACACCCACACATGGTAATAGCGAAATGCTGCTTCAGTTTCACTTTCCAGTTTAGCTTGTAAAGTGATGCCAGCAACAGAAACTTCAGGGGGGAAAAAAATGACTCATCGACCTACAATAATTTCACTGAGTATAAAAACTGAAAATGTAGAGAGCTTTCATTTCTTACTTCTATTTTTCTGTTAATTTTGTTGTAAATAAGCTACAGCAATGTTTTTTTCTGACTAAATCCTCATGGAACAGAAAGCCTCATTGAGCTTTTAATAAGTGACTAAATGTTGTCGAGAAAAAACAAGTCAAGCAATCACATTTAAAAAAGGTTTGACAAGTCATTTTATGAAGTTTTCCAAGAAGCCATGGAAACCCAGACAAAGAAAGAATGAAAACAAAAGCCAAGAGAACTCTCCTCATCAAGGTGTGACGCTGGTTACTCCAAACAATTGGTTGGAAGACAAACACTTTTCCATGAAAAAAATTAGTTCATCATGAGCTTTAAAATGATACATGAAACTCAATTTGTGCCCCAAATGAGAAGCAGCCTTCACCTCCCAGCAATCGAATTACATCAGAAAATAAATAGCTGAGGGAGCCGGCTGGCAGAAAGCCAGAGGCAGAGCGGCCGGAGCTCAGAGAAACACGGCACAGCGCAATGTTTGGTTTGTTAGCTCTCACAGCAGAGCGGGGAGCGACAGCTTGTTGAGGATCAGACACATTGTTGCTGCTAAATGAAGCGATCATGTTGTAGGCGAGGCTGCTGTCAGCAAGCAGCTCAGGGGACTCTGGGTGGGGGGTGGGGGGGGGGGGGGGGGCTGTCAGCCTGACAGTCAGCGTCTACGCAGACTTCTGTTGGTGTGTTTACATTGGGTGCTGCTGGAGTGTAAACGATAAGAATCGTATCCTCCTGTGGGTTCCATCAAACCCTTTGGCTGTTTGTTGCAGATGGCAGCTGATTGGAGACGTCAGCAGCGAGGCTCGGTGTGCACTGTGGCACAGTGCTGGGTGTGGATGCCACTTCACCTTAAGAGGTGCAGAAAGGAGGAGAAGCTGAGTGGCAGGTGATCTTATGTGTCACTTTCCTCCTCCCAATCACCTCTGTGAATGCAGCGAGTTGATGTGTGCAGGGCTGGGGGAGGTTAAACCCCTGTCACATCCTGTGTCTGTGTGCTGTGGACGGTCCAGAAAACAGAAGATCTGACTTGACATGTGAGAGGGAGGAGAGCAGCTTCTCCTGGCTCTCGTAATGCTCCTTTAACCCTGGTTTCAGTTCAAATGCAGCCACCTCATCAAACCTCACCCTGCAGAACGCTCACTCACATCTAGCTGATCAGCTCCAAACTCTTCATGCTTTCAAATAACAGCCTTTAATAAACTAATAGTTATCAGACAACCAAGAAGCATGACAGTTGTTTCTAACAGACGCTAATGCTGAGCAAAGAACAAATAGTAAAAACGAGTTAAATAAAAAAAATGACTAGTAACTGGCTGATACAGCTGGTTTATGCATAAATACATGTACGAAGGAACAAAATGAAGTGCAAACACAAATGTGTTATGACCTTTCGCTTAATGACAACATTAAGCAGAAGGCTTATTGTCAAGAATTGTGTGGTGAGGTGGCGAGGCAGACGCTGGAGACCCAGGTAAGATGAGAAATGATTTAATAATGAAAATGACCAGGGTAGAACAGTCCACAACCGTGGCAGCACTGCATCGCAGGAACACAGAGGCAAATAGCAGGTAGCGAACGGCAAACATAGACAAGGACCCGACGAGGAACACAGGACACAGGTGGGACTAAATACACAGGGAAGCAATCAAGGGAACAAGACACACCTGGGAACAATCAAGGGGAGACAGGACAACACGGAGAGCACAGAGACACCGAACTTGAAATAAATACACAGAGAACTCGAAAATAAACACAGAAAAACACGGATCATGACAGAAATAATAATGCTCTGCCTAATAAGTAAACAGAAAGGTCCAATGATGATTTGTGATTTGAGTCATTTTATGTCC
>CAEFZY010072725.1:0-41600 GCA_903066815.1 Brachyrhaphis roseni | reverse complement strand
AAACTAAAAGTACAAAATTGGTGCCAGGCACACATCTAGTAAATAGTCTTTACACACAATTTGTCTAAGTTAATAAAAAAAGATATTTTATGTGTTGCTAACACTTTTCTGCTGTGTGCTGAGGAATCCGACTCACCTCTTGTGCAGCTTTCACAGACTGACCCTGAGTTCAGGGGCCAGCAACATATAACCAGCCACACAGAGAGGGGGGCGCTATTTCCCCATTGCACTAATACATATAAAGCAAGTGGGATTCTACAACCTAAACACTGTTACACTGGCAGTGGAATATGCATAAAAAAATATGAATATTTCCCTCTAGAAAACAACTTTAAACTTCTTATGAGCAAACAAAGATGTGGTTTTATGGGAGGTTTGGTCATGTTTCATCATTTAGTGAAGCTAAAACAGTGAAACAAGTTATAAGGTGTAAAGCAACGACAAAAAAGAACGTGTATTTTTATTTTTTTTTTTATCATAAATTGGTTTACAAATGTTGTTTAAATGGACCATCTAAATGTTTCCCCAGAATCTCAACCAGGCTGTGAACTGTATCATTACATTATTATATGCTATATAATGAACTAATGTGTTAAATTTATACATATATTTCCTTTTTTCACAGAAGATTGTCCCTCAATATTGATTACAAGACATTAGCAAACAACTGCTCTTGAAGCATACACCAATACGTGTAAGTCCGCCGTCACAAACTATTCTGATGCAAAAACTATAGAAAAAAGATCCCAAGCAGACAAGAACTGACCTACACAATGTTCTAAATTAAAAAATACAGCATGACAAGAAGTTGTTCTGACTGAACTGCATTTAAAGCAGCTTCCTCCCAACTGTCAAATACACAGTAGTTTAATCTCTCAGGCATTAAATATTTTACATGCTGAAATATAATCAGCATAGGGAAAGAAAACTGACATCTAAAGATTTCAGAAGCGACACAGACAGACACAAATCATATCTATGTTGATATCTTGGACAATAAAAATGCAGAAACCTTCAGCCTGTCCAGAACTTTTCTGGTTGGCTTGTTGTTAGAGAGTCAGATGGATTCAGCAGTGTTTGAAACCTCAATCATCCACCGACTCATGGGATATGTTAACCCGCTTTCATTACGCCTCCTGCATTGTACGGGGTTCCAAATGTGCCAAAACTGCTTGTACATATTTATGTGTGCGCTCTGAATTTTATTTACTGTCCCTTTGGGAGCAATAAAGTATTTTTGAATTGAATTTGAATTGAACTGAATATGCTGTTGACTATGCGAGTTATGTCAGAAGTTGGAACTTGGAGCTGGTTTCACATCTAGTTAAGAAGTTGGAATTTAAACATGGAGACATAAACAAACGTGATCTACAGCACCTCTTACAAACATCATTTTAAGCTTTACTTTACATAAGCAAGCACCACTTTCAATTTGTTCGGTTTAGAGGTGCAGGCGCTGCATGCTCCCAGGTACCCAGGGAACGTGGCACAGTTAAACACAGCCTGCAATAGGTAAAGCTTCATGGATGTTGTGTGTTTTTGGCTTATTTAATGATAAGATAATATTTTAAGACAGGATGGAAGGAAAAGGAAGACTGTGGATGAAGAAGAGATGATGCCAAATTTTTATTGGTGACCCAGTCTAACCTCTACAGCCTCACTTAAAGGAGCCATTGAGTCAGGTATGTTGAGCCTGATAGGCCATTCAGCGACAGGTCTATCCAGGAATAAACATACAGCTTGCACTGGATTTCAAAAGAATATTGGTTGAATTATTTTCTATGGTATACCACAAAAAATTCAGCAAACAATTGAGGGTCTATGTTGCATTAAACCAAAAGTTTTTATTTTTTTTGACAGAGCACAGCATTAAAGCTGGCCTTTTGCCGTTGCTTTAATTTATGAGATGGTTTTATTGTTGAGTGCAACCTCCCTGCTGTAAACTCCTTCACAAAATTACACCGACCATAAATTAGAAGCACTCTCATTAGGCAAGCTATGGAGGTGAAGAGGCAAGACTCGCTCTGCAAACACAGACCACAGAGGAAACAGCTGCAGAGCGTGTTCATGTGCCACATGCACAAAACCTGGATATGGGGTTAGATTATTAGGCGGTGTCCACTGACCGTCGGGGTCCGCGGTCCTGCACGTTTTAGTTCTCATGACTCTAAGATTTAAATCTCTGAATTACTTCCCTGGCCTGTTTCCAGGTTCTGCAGAGGTCTGGGTAGGAACCTGTTCGTTAAATTCAGCTGTGTTGAACCAGAGAAACATCTGAAGCATGCAGGACTCCTGCTCCTAACGACTGGCGGTGGACATCACTGCTCCAGGATCTGGACTTCATCATCTTGAAGTCCGAACTTGAACTCTGAGTCAGAGTTCGGACTCAGACTCAGACACTACCTTTGAATGTCATTTCAGAGTCACTCAAGAGAAATGACACACCAGTTCTTGATATACCAGTATTTGGTTTGGTAAAGTAGTGTAATAAAAGACAAACATTTCACACAAATTTAAAAATAAACAAAAACGCTCACACAGCAGCAATTCTCTCACTACTAATTTTAAGCTCAGCTACATCAAGAATACATCTGTCACTTCCTTTTCTTAAGCCACTTCACATCCCGTATATCGTCTCAGTTTTAATTGTAATTTAATGGCACAAATTAAGATCTAAAAACACAAGACTTATAGCTTTGCATGTCTTTGTGGTGCGTAATAAAAGGCTATCTATTAGAGGTAACTGCATAGTGAGAATGTCTACCGGTCATTTGTTTCTCCTAAATATTTGCAACTTAGAGCACTCAGCTTGCAACCCTATGTGAATTTTTCTGTATTTTTTAAAAGTGCTCTTGATTACAAAACACTGGTGGGAAAAGATGCACAAAAGACAGAGATAACTTCACATTGCACAGTTTGAGTGTGGGCAATGGATGAATTTTCCATTTTAAAAGCCACTGTGGGTTGCAGTCACTGCATTTTTTGTCTTAAGTCATTGCAAAACCAGAGGCAGTATAAAAGTTTTCCTTTCATTAAAGTAAATTTTGCATTTCACTTGATAACATCCAGTTGGTGCAGACATGTACCAGGACATTTTAGAGCACTTCAATGGAGAAACATGGTTGTGACGATGTGCTGAAAGCAGTGTCAAAAATGAGCAGGAGGTTCTTAAAGAGACAGAAGCCCAATTCAAGGTGTTAAATTGAAAAAACAAATTTCTCTTAAGTCATGTTTCATATAGACAGCATTTCATAACAGAAGTTAACACAGATACTAGATAGTGCTACATAGTGCCATTAATATGGCTGGAAAATACATAATACTGCCCATTTGACACCTCAGCAGGTATAAAGACTGATAACCTCCATGCCATGACTTCATTTATGCACCTTTTCCTAGCAGTTTTTCTTTCCACTTAATTTTTAGTAAATGTGCTTCATTATAAGACGGTAAACAGCCTGTGTGTCTGTGGTTTAGCCTCCTTGTGAAGAGTCTTCATCATCCTCTGCTGGGTAAATGTGAAGTCAGTTCAAGTAAACCTTTAACACTTTTGAATTGGCTTTTTGTGACATCATAAATTTTCAGTTTTAGTATCTTTATATTATGGTAAAAATGTCTATGTGGGGAAGACGTTTCTTGAATTTCCCATATGTCATTGAGCTGCTAAAAATGGAAAACGTCCAAAAGCAGAAATAGAGTTTTAAAATTCTGGATGTTTTCTCATTTATTTCCCTATTACCAACTTCATGACTTGACATTTACTCTGTAGCTTTCTTGAACAGGAACAACTCATCTACTGCTGGGAACAACTGGAATATTTTAAAAAATAAACTATGCAAATTAACTCATATTTGGAGTAACAAAGTTTTTTAAAAAATACAAGGCAACAGCTTTCAGTTTCAGTTAAATTATTCTGCTGCATAAACTTTGTAATTTTAACTCAAAATGTATTTTTGTACATTATTAATTCACTGGATGCACATAGAAAGGTTGAGTCAGAGCTTCAGGACTGTGTTTATTTCGATTCAGCTCACTCAACAAACTAAGATGTTCTTCATGGAAAAAAAAACTTCAGGCGCTCCAGGATTCTCAGACCTTAATACCAGATTCAAATACAAAACACAAACTTTAGGAAATATAATGGGGCAGGTTTTAAATACCTGAAAACAAGAGACTTCAAAAGAAGGAAAAAAGGAATAAGAGAAAGAAAAAATAGGGATGGTAAGAAAGTTGAGAGACAAAGAAAGAAATGGCACATGGAAGGAAATGTTTGACAGAAAGAAAGAAAAATTAAACACAGTGAGGAAAGGAAAGACACGGGTCCAGTGGAAGAGAGACAAAGGAAATGAAAGGACACAATGAAGGGGAGAAGGGAACAGAAGTACACAAAGACGAGGAAAAGGGAAAGGCATGAGGAAGATAAGAAAAAATGGCAAGAATGGAAATAAATGAAAGGCAAGGAAGGAGCTAAGATAGAAATGAAAAGTGCAAAAGGGGAGGAGACAAGGGACAAAACAAGAGGAAAAAAGATATATGGGAAAGGAAGGAAAAAATGGAAGGAGGTAAAGAAGAAAGGGAGGCAAGAAGCAAGGAACAAAAGGAAAGACATGGAAAGAGAAAGAATTGAAGGTAGGGAAAAACAAGAAAAAAAGGAGAGGAAGTACACAAACGGAAAAATAAAGGATACTGAAGATAAATGGTATGAGGAAAAAAGGAAAGACAGAAAAGAAGCACAGAAGGAAGGTACAAAAGAGATAAGCGAACACAATGATGTCAGCTTCAAAGTACATGAGGAAGGTGAGAAAAGAAGGGCACAAAAAAGGAAAGAAGAAAGGACATGAGTCAGACAAAAGGGGGGAAGCAATGAAGGACACAGCGGTTAGGAAAGAAAGAAGAAAAGAAACAAGTAAAAGAAAATGAGGAATAAAGGAAACCAAGTGAAAGTGAAAATAGTCTGAAAATATATATTTTCTTTCTCCAGGCCTTGGAAATACAGATTAAAATTGCATACTTTTCCCAACAGCACAGGAACCGTGGAAAAAAACGAGTAACGACACGCTTAAATTTGCATAGATCTTTATTTTTAGTAGAATCTATAATTGACATCAATTAAATAAAAAGGAGAAAAAAGAAAAACATCTTTAAATTACAAGAAAATTACACTGCACCATTCATATAGTACAAAAATAGGCCTTATTTTAGAGTTATGTCCCATGTAGGATAGTCATTCTTGTACATTAATCATAGGTCACAAATCTGTAAGGTACTGTGTGCAGCCACAGGTCAGGATCCTCACCAAGAGGCGGGAGGAGGTCAAAGGAGTGGACTGAGACGGCTTCTCCATCGCAAAGTGTTTCGCTTTGACTTTAACAAGCTTGTGCGCGCAGATCCGGTTCAGCCCTTAAGGTCATGGCGATGGGATACATTCTACCTCCTCCCTCCACAGCTGCTCAACAGGCAACATGTCGTTACAGATCACCGATGGGTTTCAACTAAACACGCCCGACGCAGCTACAGGACGATGGGACGAACAGACCTGGAGGCGACACGTTCTAATACGAAACAGACGGCATCTGAATGATTGTCTTTGGTTATGCCAAAGATATTGCTCCTATCAACTACGTCCGAGTTCGTGTACATCCTAAAAACGGGGGACAGGAGCAACACCGAGCTCCGAGTGACAGCATTAAAACGACATGATGGGTTTCATCTTTATAATCAGAAAAGAAAAATAACTCGCATCAAACTGATTTTTGTCAGCATTTAACAGCTTGGAGCTTTACTGCCAGCGAGGTGGGAGCTTTACAGTCATGAAAAAGCTGCTTTCTGGGACTATTAGCGAACCCGTTTCCTTTTTAGTGTGCACTTTATATCACATTCTGGCAGTGAAAGCTGCTGATGGGCTTCAGCAGCACAGGAAGCACAAGCTAATTAATGCTGCCGCCATTAAGAAGTTTCTCTAAAAGTTAAACCCTTGAATGAAAAGAGTGAGAATCGGTTAAGAGTTGTAGTGAATACATCAACCTAAGATGAAGGAAAAACAAATCAATCTGTGAGCTTTAATGGGCTCCAAAAAGTTGCAAAGAAAGAGTTTGAAGGGGGAAAAGGCAAAGTGCGATTTTCATTATAATTCTTCAACATTCATATTTTAATTGGAACCTGTTTTGTTGCTCATTTTCTGGTGTTTGCACAAAGCCGGTTGAAGGCGGTAGGCACCAAAGTTCATCAGAAAAAGCAACAACTATAACATCTTTGTTGCTTTTGAGAGCGTTTTCCACCAGATCCCCTCTCATGAGTCTCCTTCCAGTTCAGAAACGACCACACTGCAAAAACATAAGATCTTACCAAGTATTTTCCGTCTAGTTTCTGAGGCTAATGTGTCAGTAACCTTTTAAAAAAGACAAAACTATCTTACAGGTAACTAATCATCAAGATATTAGAGATTATTTGAAAGATTCCTCAATATTGATGCTAAATTAAGAGCTCCACTGGCAGATTATTTCACTTATAAAAAAAATATCTCGAAATAATTTGTCAGTGGAACTAGTACTTTTTTTTTTTTTTTTTACATAAAAATAGCTCCTATACCATGCTGAAAAGCATGTTAAGTTGTAAGTTAGCTTTCTCTTATTCTAGTGTACTAAGATATTTGCACTAAAAACTAGATAAAAAAACACTTGGTAAGATTTTGCATTTTTGCAGAGCAAACATGCGTCTCTGTTGCATTTTGGCCATCTGAGGGTATTTTATGGTGTTTGACAGCCTCCATACTAATATACCTGCATCCCTCACCTCAGTTTCTGAAACACCTGTGAAGACTTTACAACACCAGTGGTTAAATTAGAAGCTAAAATCGATCTGTTTGTGTGCCTTTGCACCCTCTTGCACTCAAGACAAGGAAATTGATTGTCAGTGACATAAACGTAAGAGAAAAAAAAACAAACAACAATAAAAGAGTTTGAGATCCAGAAGGAGACGCCTCATTAGAGATGGAGAGCAGAAACGCCCCTGTTGGTTTAAAGGTTGATTTAGCACTTGAATGCCAGCCATTTTCTTCTGTGAACATTTCTTCTCAGTAACCCTTTTTAAAGCCCACGTGTGACCACGCATGATGCCGATCCTCCAAGGCAATACATTTAAGAGAATTTTTTTACAGAAGAGTTTCCATGAAAGTAGAGCTGACACTTTCTGATTTACTTTCACCCTTTCCCTTCTAAAACATGAATTCAGCACGCGCACCCCGTCACCTAAATCACCACAGAGAAGATTTTCATGCCTAACCCACATTTAAATTCACCTCTGTAATTAACAGCTCCTCTAAGAGTCTGCGAAGCCTCACTGTGGGATATGAGAGGTAGATAAAAGGATGAGCAGCTGCAGTTTTCTATGCACGCCATCATTTGAAAACCTCTCCCAGCAAGCTTCAGCATTTTTGTGCAGAAATTTAAACAAAAAAGGAAGAAAACAAAAATCAACATGGCTATAATGGATTAAACAATGAGATGCTTATTTCATATGATTACAGCTCAGGAAGGAAAAAACTGATATCACTTAAAGAGAAATGATATTAATAAAATCTCTTTGCTGTAGTATCATCTGGAGTATAAAGTACGCCGACTTGATGATTTGAATTTCTGATTGGATGAGGATTGGAGTGCAGGGACACTGATGTGCTGAGGAGCGTCGACGTGGGGCTTTAATCAATACTCGAGATTTGAAGAGCGGAGCCGAGAGCGGAGCAAAGAAACCATCACTTCAGAGGCCAGGTGAGTCAGGTGATACTTTACATCCTGACGCACGAACCCGCATCCAGTCATTATGGCAAGAGGCTGGTGTTTGTGGGGCTGATTCGCTCTGACAGCAGGGGAGAGCCTTGATGTATTGTTACGGCGTCGGCTGAGTCAAGGAATCAATCACAGGTAAGTCAACACCTGCCAGCTGCTTTGAGGCTCACACGTGCGCGGCGGCGCCTCGGCTGATTGACCTCTCACCCCTGAGGACGGGTGCATCAGATGCAGCCATTAAACATCTACGGTTGAGTGTTTGAGATTCTTATCTTTTTCTTTTTTTTTGTCCCAAAGTGCAGAAAATGTGAGGCTGGATTCTAAAACGATGGAGCAGCTTTTAGTTATTTCTTGCTTTTTAAACTATAAAATTTAAATTCTTATTACTAGTAATGCTTTTTTTTTTTGAAAGCACTTGAGAAGCGTGACTCTCTGCTAAAACATTGGATTTTGCTGCACCGGCTTCAAATCCTGATGTCAACAAATAATGTGGAGAGAATAAATGTTTCTAAGTGAATGCCTCTTTAATAACCGTCAGTTTGTCATCAGCTAAAATATTAAACGACAGGAAGCTCTTTAAACGACTTCACTAGGGGCGCGACGCTCCATGATGCTCATCAGATCTCGACACCCTTTATTATGCAGGCTCATTCATTCAGAAATGCACACGCACACAAAATCATCTCTTACTCTCACATTCAAAAATCTCATCTGGCTACTGCACTGAGACTAATGGAAGGTAAGGGGGGGGGAAAAGCAGGGAGACACAGTAAATGATGAGCATTTGTTTACTGTAACAAAAAGGAGCTGGAGGGAAATGAACTCTGCACCAACAGATGCTGTTAGTGATCAGAGGTTTGGAGGAGGGAGACACCTGAACAGAAATGCAGCCAACTGTGAACAGAGTGAAAAGCTTAGGCCGTCCCCAACTTTCAAAAACAGCAGCTTCCCACCAAGGCTCCCACAACCAAGTGAGACCACTTCCTAAAAGCAGATGAGGACCTGATAAGATAGAAAGAATAAAATTAACTGGGTGTATGTGCAGATGAGACTGAGCACAGCAAACAGCCCTGAAGTGTCAGACAGATGGAGAGGAGGAGAGTTTAAAAGTAGAGCAGGAGGAGGAGGGACTTATGAAAGCATTAAAGAGCACTTTGTGTTTTGATAAAGGCAGTTCTCTCGTTATGGAAGTCGAACTCTTCATTTTCTGAGTCAGTGTTCAGTCCGTCGTCCCCCCAAACCGTCGGGATACCGCGGTACGACACCACCCTGCTCCCCCTCAGGCTGAAGCCGCCGCCGGCCTCCAGCGAGGGCAGCTTGAATAGCGCGCCGGAGCGCAGCTGCAGCATCAGGAAGACGCCCGCGAAGGTCGCAATGATGGCCATGCAGCTGAGCACGGCGACAGTGAGGGGCAGCTGAGAGTCGTGCTTGAGCCAAGGCTTCGGCTCCTCCATGAAGGCCCCCGGCGACTCGCGCATGGAGTGGTTGAGGCGCAGGCAGGTGCCGGAGATCTGGTTAAGGGAGCTGTGATCGGGGCAGGTCAGGCAGAACGGAGGGCTGAGGCTGCTGCAGGTGACGCAGGGCGACGGGCACGGCAGGCAGGCCGGGACGGAAGCTGGCTGGATGTAGTTCCCCACCGTGTAGTTGAGGGGCTGGGTGCCCACCGCAAAGCCTGCAGGACATTCTGTCACACAGCCCTGCTGAAAGAGGTAGTAGCCAGGGTTGCACTCTGCGGCGGCGAGAGAGACAGAAACTGAAATCAGCAGCTGCACTCAATATTTATCCCCTTTGGGGAGTCAGAACAGCCAAAAATAAGGAATAAAAAACCTCCAGAGCTGGGGCAGTCATTAATTTATGAGTCTCAAGTATTTTCACTCAATTTATAAACATTAAACTTCAGTTAAGCAAGTGGTCACATTACAGAGTATTTTTAGTTTTCAATAAGTTATTTGACTCCAAGTCAAGTTAGTGTATTTATTAGAATAGAGTAAAAACGGCCTTTATTGTCCTGCAAAGGGGAAATCAAGATGCAACAGCACCATCAGATATAAAGGTTCACACAAAAAAAAAAGTTCCTAAAGTGTTAAAAACAACATGTGCAGGGGCGTGCTGTGGTGGCGTAGGGGTTAGCGCGACCCACATTTGGAGGCCTTGAGTCCTTGACGCGGCCGTCGCGGGTTCGACTCCCGGACCCGACGATATTTGCCGCGTGTCTTCCCCCCTCTCATTACTCCCTTCCTGTCAGACTACTGTCAAATAAGAGACACTAGAGCCCGCAAAAAGCCCCCTGGTGGGGTACACAAAAAAAAACCCAACATGTGCAAACATCAGCATGTAAATAAATACTTATTCATGTTGTTGGGAACTTTGATGGTTGTAGAGTCTAATAGTTGCTGGGAGGAAGGATCTGTGACGATGCTCCTTTGTATCTATAGGTTTAGGATGCAGATGTTTGTATCTATAGGTTGATTTTAGCCAACAGTCCCCAGACACACATTTCAACATACACCACAGAGAACAAATATGACAAACTGGAAGCAGAAGTGGATAAAAAAAAGTTTACCAGAAGGAAACACAAAAAGCTATATAACCTGTTTATCTGAGCGGTAGGTGCTGGAACAAAACCGTTTTTAAATGTTGCTGTTTGGGACCCAGAAAGCTTTTGTATAAGGAAGAAACTGAAACTGGGTAAAAAGTTTGACTCGTCGAACCTGGACCAGCCAACCACAGGAACTGTAGTTATTTCCCAGAACAAATAGGGAGGAAATGAGGAACTAGTCATTTTGTGCCTTTGCAGATGTAGTTGTTCATCTTTGTTGAATGAGATTTTATTGTTTGTCACAAGACGATTTGTGATGAACATCCATTACTTTGTCCCGACAGGCGCATGTTTCATCGCCGCTTTGAGAACCGACGGTCTAACTCTAAACTAATTTCTCAAACACTATTTATATTCTGTCATAAGGTAATGGCTTATGTGACAACTATTAGTCACTTCAGGATATTTTGTTTTAATCTGCAGTCATGTTTAGCATTCACTATAATAAATGTAAACAGACAGCAGTATAAAGTTCCAAATAAAATACAATTTGAGCATTTGTATGTCAAACCAGTTCCACAATTAATACAAATACTTCACTGCCAATAAAAATAAACAGATGCGTCTTAGTTTAAGTACAAAATGGTTTCTTTAGAGATAGAAAATGATAGTGTCAGTGAAAGTCCAAAACAAAATTAATAAATCAGTGCTGACGTTGCACTTCATATTAAATATTAAACAATTATAACATTAGAAATATTCTGTCCTTTTTTACTTTAGGTTACAAGCATCTTACTGAAGCAAAGGTTTTTATTTATTTACACTACTGATACTTTCAGCAATGTGACTGTTGCTGGAAGTTTTATCAAATAAAAATGTTAAGAAAATGATGGATATTTCTAGAACACAGTTTTCCTGTCTTTTCCTGCACATACAATAGTTTTATTAACTGGTTATGTTACAAATACAATTTTAAGAGGTTTTATTTGCAAAAACAAATATCTGAGATGGCCTTCTGTTTATTTCACAAATTCTAAATAAATGTAAAGATTTACAGCTTTTCAATTACTTATTACTTTAACAGCTTTTACTCATTTTTAATAGAACTGACATTTAAGATGTTCTTTAGAGAAAAGTCAGGATGTCACTTTACACTGGGTAAATATGATGATATTTTTCAGCATTTGTTTTTTAAACCAGGATCAAGAATAGGTATTGCTTTGGGTCATTTATGAGAAATTTTTAATTTGATGGCGTCCATGATTAAGTATCTTATGATTTCATCAGTAAAAAGGCAGGAAAATTATTAGATATTTTGACTCAAGTTCACATCTTCAAAAAAATAAACTAAAAGTGTGTTTAGTTCAATTCATTCTTGGGCTGTTTGGTTTACATTTCCTTTTTCTTATTTCGGTGAAAACCTTTGCTTTACAGCAGAGAGAAGGCAGCAAAGGGTTTTTTTAGCAGAGACATTCAGTTTTTTTAGCAGAGACATTCCCAAATAAAGCCGGTCCAGGTACAGATCACTGCCTATAATGATCATCAGCAGCGTGAGGGCATCAGAGCTGAAAAAATTTGGCTTGAACACGGCAGCATTTTAGCATCTAGGGGAAGAAAATAACATAATTGCGATTCAGCTGTCATGCAGCACTCTGTTCCTGAGATACACAATTATCATAACGTTCTGTCTGTGATGATTCAAATGCACGATAATTGCATTCAGTCAGCACTCGAGTGCCAGCATGCATGACCCTCAGACAGCCTGTAGGGGTCACACCGTCTCCACCTCCGTCAACATGCGGCTGGATTCAGACTGGGCTCACTGGGAGCGTGAAACCTTGCCTGTAGCAATATTTGTATTGGGAAGAGCGGAGAAGAGCTTTAAATTAAAATTAGATTAGCTAAGAGACCTGAGGTGAAGATTATCTGATCTCATCAGAGGTCAGCTACTCATTTAAAACACTGACGATGAGGTCAAGGCCCCATGCAGGAGTGTGGTGAAGATCTGAGTGAAGCTGCTGTAGAAAAGCCAAGCAGGCGGGTGCAGCTGAGCAGAAGCTATCGTGTGTTAGGGCTTTCCCACCAACGCGCTTCCTTTTATCTGTTCTATCCACTCTCTGACTGCTGCGACTTCCTGCGAGGAGTTAACAGGGGGGAAGATAACGGGTCTTACCGATGCATTTCATGCTCAGATCCAAAGTCTTGCATATGTTGTCGTTGGACTGGGGCTGTTCAGAGGAGCTGGAGGATGGTGAGCCGGTGCCGTACAGCACCAGGGTGAACTGGGTCAGGGTGCCTAAAATGAGATGAGGAGATAAAAACAGAAATCAGAAGTAGGCCTGTCAGAAGCTGTAAGGCTCCCGAGCTCCCAGGGGATTCTGGTAATTGTATTCTCTTGATAGTCCTGACAGAACATGACTCTGCGACACATTTTAACAGAGCAGCCCCTCTCTGTGACTAAGTTCAGTTACTGAAAGGATCCACACACAAAAAAACAGAAAAAAAGACTAAATAGTAAGACTTTAGTGAATAACTCTGGACTAATGAACCTTTTTCTGACTGTTTATCAAGTTGTGGGTGAAGCAGCTTTGTTTATTAAGCATTGGGAGTTGGATGTCAAATCCAAAGGCAAACACCTTTTTGCTATAACTTATGCTGCCTCGTGTCCTCCTTGCACTGGTGACCTAGAAATTGCTCCCTGCCTATGATCCTGAGCCATCTTTCAGTCCCTTAAAAGCACCTTGAGGAGATGAGGACAAAGGAGGCTTCAGGAGGAACTTAGAGCTGAGAAATCAAAGATGCATCCTTCCTTCGATGATTTTTTTTTTCTGACATTCTCTCAGAGATGAGGCATAAATGCGTTTTAGTATAATGAAAACACCCTCAAGTTGTTTACCTCGGTGTTCTCATGCAGAAGAACAGAAATCAACAGGTAAACTGGCTGCTGTAAGGCAACGCAGTTAAACTAGTGCAGCGAAAGAGAGCAAAGACACCTCGGCTTCAAGAGCCACTTGATCTCTAATCGCCTTGCAGTGAACCTTGACCCTCTTAGCTGAGGCCCAGACACAACAAATTACAATGAGTTAAAGAATCTTAAATAATAGTTGTCAGATCTATTTTTTTATTGAAAAAATAAAAATAAACAACTCAGGTCACATCAGTATCACAAAAAGGTGAACAGAAAAAACTAATCTTATCTTTGCATTTATTTTGAACCCTTTCTATACTTGGGTATCAGAGACAAATAGTACTCTGTATGTAAAAATTTGCATTCCATTTCGTCCAATTCTTAAAGAATACTCCCATACGTAAATTCACTGAAGAGGTAATTCTATACATTCCAACTCATTCCACTATTATTACAGGGTCCTTATTGTGCCATTTACTCATAATTGCAAAACGTTAGTTGTGTAAAATATTTGTCTGCTAAATTAGACAAATATACCATATACAGAATATATTCTATATATGGTAAAATATAGAATATATTCTATATTTTACCATATATTCTATATTTTTAAAATATAGAATATATTCTATATTTTACCATATATTCTATATTTTTAAAATATAGAATATAATCTATATTTTAGCATATAGAATATATAGTTTTACCATATAGAATATGGTAAAAGCCATATTCTATATTCTGACTAATAATTACATAAATCATGCTAGCCGACTCATGCCAATAAGGCTGGAGAACTTGACAATCCCAAAAAAAACATGAATGTGATCTACAATATGGTTTCCACATTCCCTTCAACAATTGGCGTTTTGCTTTTGCTTGATTTCAGGTGTAATAAAAAAAACAAGTAGTGACGTTGAGGTAGTTACAGGAATTTTACATATATCAAGCCATTCATCTTAAGATATAATTGCTCCTATTTCCTATTTTGATTTAATGCAAAATGCAGAAAGTTTGTTAGCTTCTTGCAAAGATGAATATATTCTTTTGACTAATCTTGTGTTAGTCTTACTTAATATTATGGTTGATTCTTATAAATCTAATAAATCAGATTTTACAAGCAGAAAGAAATCTGTTTTACCGTAGTCACTGGCACCGGCGACATTCTCAATTTCCAGTCTCCACACGCCGCTGGGGTTCTCGTCCCAGGAGTGGGTGGTCATGAACGCCCAGTCATTGAAACCCTCCGATGAGTAGTCATGAGGCCTGCAGGAAACCAAGGAAGCAACTGCGTTAAAAGGTTTGTCCACTGGGACTGAATGCGTCCATATTCTGGTATTACTGGTACCTCGGGTGGAGCAGGGTGGAGCGCGTGCCGGCGGGACTGATGAGGTGGATGGCCAGGTTCCCCCTCCGGTTGTAAGTGAGAGTGAGCCGGGCCTGGACGTGCTCTAATGAGGTCACATAGCTGTCTGAGCCCAGGCAGGCGTCCACGTTTTTGTCAATTGACAAATGGCTGCCAATGTTCCTGTAGGGCCACAACAAAGACGGTCAGGAACAAACATCATCTTTGCTTCATTGGATTTTTTTTTATTAAAGTTTTTCTTTCATCGCAATTTAGAAAACAGAGTAAGATTTGGCTGCTGTGAGGTACTGTGAAGGGTGAAGAGGATTAATGCCTTAGAACCTGTAGCACCGCTGTTCTCAGGCGGGTAAAGCATCAAATACTCCTTCTTTCCTTCACCTCAAATCCTCTTAGGAGATTAGACACATCCACAACCTTTCTGAGGAGGACAGCAGCACCGGGCTTCGGATCCACAGATGTGAACATCTTTTAACAGCCGGAGTGATTCTTAAACCTCACATATTGCCTCAAAAACAAAGCCTGCCTCTAGTTTCAGTCCAAACATATACACATATTTTAATCTCCATTAAAGGATTGCCTGCAGTAAAACACTTTGACCCATAAAGTAGCTTTACTTTGGAAAAGACATCTACAAGCTGAACTTAAAGTGCAGTGGGGGAGTAATAAAATGCAGGTCTGTAACCTGTAAATAGTTTCTTAAAGCCAGAAAAAAATTAAACGCACAGTTTCTTTTCAAACCAGATCTGTAACCTGCATATTATTTAGGATATTGGGTCTAAAAAGTCATCAAAGTCTGCTGCAACAAATGACAGCTCACACAAGGCCTGAGATCCTAATAAACATAAAAGAGTTACTTTCAACTGTCACCACATGCTACTTCTACAAATTGTCTACATTTGTAAATGTTGCTAAAAACTTTGACACTTGAACTCAGAGTTCCTTTCAATCATGTTTTAAAACCCCACCTGTTTAAAGCTGCTTTCGATTCATAATAACTGGAACATGGATCAATATACAGTATATAATGTACATTTGCGTCTATATTTGACCAAGCAAATATAGACACATTTGACAAAATGTAATGTTTATTGCTTGCTTCATAATTGGTTACTGTATGATATTTTCATGGTGTAATGCACTTTGTTGCAGAAATATGCCATACAAATAACTTGACTTACTTCAATCCTTAGAGCTTCTTTAGATATAATTTATTACCCATTAGCATATCTGGCTATCTGTATTGTACAATAATTAGGATCATTGTACTATACAGTATTTTCACTGCTATAAACTAAACAGATTTTTACTGATTTTGGACTGAACTGGATCGTAGATACAGTAATTGCATATTCATTTTTAAAGTGCCTAGAGATGCCATCTGTTGCAATTTAGTGCTGCATAAATAAACTAGATACCAGCAGGGCTCATTAAGGTTGTTTTATATAGTTATTTTCCTACCATGATTTTTTTTTAATAATCTCCCTTTTTGAGCCATTTTTCCCAAAGGCAACACCTCTGTCTCCCTCTTCTGTCAGTGGGAGTAATTACACCCTTAACGGACATGGTGGATATGAATAAGCCCCAACATAATGACGCTTGACAGGAAGCACTTTAAAACACTGACTCTTGTCATAATGGCACAAAATGGTGGGAATTCAATATGAGGTATAAAGCAAACATTAAAGATATGAAGTAGATTTTTTTTTTCGCCCTTCTTCTTGTGTTAAAGAGTTGTTTTTGTTTTTTTTATTTAATCAATCAAATGAAAAGCAGCAGATCAAGCCTCAAAGGACAGAAATCGGTATCAGCCAGAAACTAATTCTTATTTCTTTTAAGTATTTGCTAGATTTATCTTAGCAAACAAAAGACAATTCTTTGAGCCAACCAAATGTGAGGCTTTGTGATGCTGCGGCTGGGTAACCTAGGAGAAACAGGAGAGTGTATCGAGACTATAAATCATCTGTTGAAAAGCTCCCAGAGAGCTTCCAGCTCATCCACCTGCTCTTTTCTCAAAATGCTCTCTCTTTTGGAATCAGCATGTTAAATTCTCAGTAACAACAAAATGGATAAACCCATCAATTCATAACACATTCAGAGGTCATGAAGAGGGCATGAAATTCAGCTTATAACATATCCAACCTTATTCAGTTGGGGGAAAGCTCAGAGGAGCTTTTCTTCCAGTAGTATTTTCTCTTTGGTTAAAAATCTATTTTCCAAACAGGAACACAGAAGCTGTCCGAATCACAGATTTTAGATAGCAGAGCAACAAACTGATGTTATTCTGCAAAACATTAAGAAGCCTTTTTGATGTGTTATCTATTACACAAGTACATCACTATCTGTGGCTGAGATAAATCCCTGCAATTATGGGCGAACAGACATTTTAATCAGATACAACTCTGTTCGCACAGCACTGCCAGTATGTAGTGAATGTACCATTGGTAACAGGATAATTCCTCCTTCTAATCATTTTTTGTAAATCACTCTTGATAAGCGAGTCAGCTAAAAACCTAGAATATAAATTGAATAACCTGCAGCTCCCAGACTCTCGACCATCTGCTCAAACCCAGCGAGACGAGTGACAGCGAGAGCATAATGAACAGAGCATGTCACACAGAGTTTAGTCTGTGTCATCAGGAAGAGGGGTGGGAAAAAGATGGCTGAAGAATAATATCGAACATGTAATTGGGAGAAGCCTGAGCAGACAAATGTTGGCAGAGATTTTAATGAAT
The DNA here is from genome assembly GCA_903066815.1 of Brachyrhaphis roseni. Classification (NCBI taxonomy): domain Eukaryota; kingdom Metazoa; phylum Chordata; class Actinopteri; order Cyprinodontiformes; family Poeciliidae; genus Brachyrhaphis; species Brachyrhaphis roseni. Next base: position 24,271 of record CAEFZY010072725.1, on the reverse strand, counting down.
GCCACCAGGTTGATGAAGATGAAGGCACAACATTTCACTGAATTGATGCATGAAGGCTCAATCAGACACAGACATCTCATTCACATGCATTTATGATGATGAAGCATTACAGCTTCACAAACTTGACTGATTCAACAAAATCCTGGAACTGTTTTCCATGCTGAATCTACTCCATTGTAACTTTGTTGATTATTCTCCAAAGAAGTCATATTAATTCAGTTTCTTGCTTTCTTCCTTTTCACTACAAATGTTGTAATCAATACAAAATTCAGACATACTGCTACAGTAAGTGCTCCCAGGAGTACATTTTGCTAACACCTATTATGAAAATTGGCCATTTTGTACAACTGCTAATAACAGATTTGTTGTTTGAAATTAATTTGCTCATTATTTTTTGTCAGATGGATAATTTTTTTATGTTTATTAACTGGAATGTTCAAATGAATTCAGCACAGTGAGATCTGTGTTCATGTACAGCATACAAACCTCGGCTCACTGAGAATGGAGATCACACACTTTCTCTGTGGCCCCACATTTGTCCACGTCTTCGCCTGTGATACAATTGCACTGGCATCAAGCAGACCGTATCCATATGAATGACTAACTGCAGAAACAAAGAGAGAACAGAGATGAGACTTTCAGAGATGTCCTAAAGGTCTCTACTGATCCAGTTTTAGACACAGATTTCAACTTGATGCACGTTTTTAGTTCTCATTCCACAGTCGCGTTTTGGCATATCTTTTTAGCATGAACACTTTTGTGATTGCATTAATTGCACTTTTGGGCATTGTAGATCAACAGATCATCATCTCTAGGCTAAAGCATTGGTTGGACATCAAAGGTCCTATCTTTTTGATGCGTCACCAACAACCTTTTATATTTGCCTTGGAGGTGCCACAAGGCTCCTTTATCGGACCACCTCTTTTTTCTGTTTTCTCACCAGAATCATAGCATTTCCTTTCATTTCTTTGAAGACTGCCAGGTTCTCTGGCCACTAAAGAGCTTTGCTGACGGCTCTGATATCAGGAGGTAATTGGAATCGGACTTCTCAGTCTTCATGACAATAAGACTTATGTCAGGCTGTTCAGGTCTCACCAGCAAATACTTCAGCTGTGCCTCCCAAACCTCACTTGAGTAAATCAAATATTTAGGTGTGAGAGTGGGGTCTTCTTAGACTCGATAATCACGTTAAATGCACTGGTAAAATCCTGTTTTTTCCTGTTTAATTGGTTGTCAACGATGAGTGTGTATTCTCTCTTGATGAAACACTGAAACACTAATCCTGCTATAAGACTGTGTTTTGATTGCTGTAATCATTTACAGCTTGATTGCTGTAAATGAAACATGGGAAGTGTTTCATTTACAACTAGGAACAAATGCCTGCAGTTGATTTTTAACTGGTACAAGCCAAAAAAAACAAAAGCCCGTTTCTCCACATTTGGCACCCCTTTCCTGGCTTTTTTTTACTGCATTTCCTTTTTTTGTCTTTAAGCCTCTTAACAGTTGTGCTCCATTTTATCTGTCTGAACTGCTGCATTCTAATGTACCGTCTCATTCCCTCAGGTCAGAAGACCAGATGCTTTTATACGTTCAAAAGATGTGATGAAACCTCAGAGGACGTAGAGATTTTCCTGTAGGAGATCCAAAACTCTGGAATGCTTTGGTTTTGTATCAAGCAGGTACATTTTCTTATGGATTCTAAGTCTCTGACTTTTAATCCAGAGTGAATTACTGACAGCGTCTTCAAATTCATTTCCTCTCTATCCTACTTGTTCCAGTCCTTGATTATGCAGCACTTCCATCAACGTGTTTTACTTTTATTTGATTATAAACAAAAGACTATGGCACTGTAAATCCAGTATTGTGCAAAGGCTTTAGGCAGGTGTGAATAACTGATGCAGACTAAGAATATTTTTAACACTGGAAGTGTCAGGTTATTTTCACCATGTCTTCGCCTGTGATATAATTGGACTGGCATCAAGCAGGCCAAGTAAGCAGTGAAGTAAATTACCAAAAGAAAAATCTAAATCAGCAATATTTGGTGTAATCACCCATTAAGACAGCATCAACTCTTCAAGGTATTCTTCAAGTTTTTTTTAAGAAACGCACTAGGTCGGTTGTTTCAAACACCTCTAAGAACTAACCACAGATTTCCTGTGGATGTAAGTTTTCTCAGCTCATCCGCGCCTTCCTGATGGAATTGGACGATGCATGATTATCTTGCTGCGTCTGTCAACCTTGAGTACACCAAATATTGTGACCAAATCAAATGCAGCACCAAACTTGTAAGGAACAAGCACCATGCTCCACTGTTGCCTACAGACACTCAGTTAAATGCGATATTTAACCTACAAAATCCAGATAAATGTAATATTTAACCTACAGTACAAAACTCAGTTAAATAAAATATTTAACCTACCAAACTCAAAAGTGATGTTTAACCTACCAAACTCAGTTAAATGTAATATTTAACCTACCAAACTCAGTTAAATGTAATATTTATCCTACAAAACTCAGTTAAATGTAATATTTAACCTACAAAACTCAGTTAAATGTTAACTTTCAGGCAGTAATCATTAAATTTGTAATTGATTACGTTTCAAATGCAATTCTAAACAGGTGCGTTTTTAGTCGAGATTTAAAGGAAGTCGGTGTTTCAGCTGTTATACAGTTTTCTGGAAGTTTGTTCCAAATTTTTGGTGCATAGATGCTGAATGCTGCTTCCAGAACCGGAAGACCTGAGAGGTCTGGACGGTTGATACAACAGCAACAGATCTTTAATGGACAGACCTGTGAAGACACTGTTGCAATAATAAATGCGAATAAAGATAAACGCATGGATGAGATTCTCTAGATCTGGCTGAGACATTAGTCTCATAATACCCACATTGGATCATACTTCTCTGAAAAGTAGATGTAACTCAAACTAACCTGTGATTGATTTAAAACTGACCAAACAAAAATAGATTATATTTCTGTACCTTTGCGTGCAACTCCATTGGTTCTCCAGTCATTGGCGAGCAGGTGAGCAGGCCGAGAAGTTCGCACAACCAGATGTTGCATGTCCCTCCAGGTGAGGTTTTTACTGAAACAAATGGAACTGGATGTTAGCACTTAAAAAAGGCACATACAGGCTAACATGTATAATAATATACGCTCCAGTTGTAAATCAAGCTGAAGCTTGATTTACAACTGATCAGGCTACAGTTTTAACTTGCAGGTGGACAGATAATTATAAACAATGAGCTCAGTGTCCAGACAGTCTCTTACATCTTCAGCCAGCATGTGAGTTGAGGCTCATTTCAGAAAAACTGATGAGTCTCTACTGTTATTTTTTCCTGGCGAACACTAAGATTTAACCGGCAAAAAACAGGTTAACCCAGTCAGAGCCTGATTCGTCTCCCTTTCATTAACATCATACAAGCTTTAAATTCATTATTGCTTTTTATTGTGGATTTGGTTTAAATGACGGCCTTTTACAAAGTTACTCCAGCTAAATACTTTCTCATCAAATTCATTTCCATCTACGGTTTTTCCCCTCAATCATTTCACTCTGCTGCAAGACTAATTACTTACATTCAGTCTTGTGCTGAACATATTTTATGACCGTCCATTAGTGCTGGGTGACCAGATAAGAATGATTAGTGCTCCGAGCTATTTGTAAAAGCACAATTTAAATATGCGGCAGACGGCTTAAATAACTTTATATTTTAATTTTAAAAAATAGAAAAAGTATTCAAATGAATGCTGGCAACACGAGCAGAGGTGACTTAATCCAACATGAAGGCTTTAAAACATATCAATTTATTACTCTTTTTGAAATAGTCACACTTTTTTTAGTGAAGCGTTTGCTGTCAGGAGTTTTTGAGCCACATGGCAGGAACTGATAACATGTGGCCATTAATTCAAGCTGCTTTGAAATGTAATTTACTCAAACTAAAAACTCTCAAACTGTCCCTATAAAAATTTATGCGCAACTTAACGAGCTCGTTATGTACACTTTTTTTTTCCCCCTTTTTGTGCATTAGATAAATTTGAATCAAGTAAATTTGAGTAAATACATAATTTAAAAGAGGCACTGCAGCTCATGGACCAAACTCAGAAAAGTGGTGATAAGCACTTACTTGGCTTCTAGGGCGAGAGCGATGATCCCAGCAGCCAGTGGGGCGGAGGCAGAAGTGCCAGTGTGAGAGTCAGTACATTTGGATTTGAGGTCTGTTGTTATCTAAGGAAGAGAAGCAAAAAGATGAACAGATTGCTCCGTTTTTACAGTGCTGTGAAAATATATTAGCTGCCTTACATTTCTTTTTTTGCCATTTTGTCTCACGTAAAAGTTTCAAACTAAATTTAACTAACAGGGAATCAGCATGTCTTGCTGCTTAACCCAAGTGTGCTTGATTTTAAGGTCACAAAGCGATGAGTGAACATTTTGATAATAAGTAATGGATCCATTAACTCTGGCAAGTCATCCAAATATTGAAACAGCAACATAGCCACAGATCATTACACTCTCAGCAATATGCTTGACTGTCATGTTAATGTATTTTTTCCTGAAAAGCTGTCTTAGTTTTATGCCAGATGTGACCACTTTTATGTGGTCTGTCCACAGAACACTTGGGAATCAAAAAAGCATTTCTCAGGTCCAAGATGCCTGTTTGTGTTCACTAAACAGTGGTTTTCACTTTGGAAATCCTCCTGGGACACCCTTTTTGCCCAGTCTGTTTCTTATTATTGAATAGTGAACATTGACCTTAACTGAGGCAAATGAGGCCCACAGTGCTTTAAGTGTTCTGGTTCTTTTGTGACTTTCTGGTTGAATCTAAATTGCTCCTTGGAGTAATTGTGGCCACTGTTACACCCTTAGACTCTATAACCCTTTCTGAACTAACAGATATCAATGAGTTGGTTTCTGATCTGATCTTATGTTTCTTTAGATAAGTGCGTGACATCTTGCGTTTTAAGATCTTTTAGCCTACTTCATGTTGCCTGAAAGGTTATATTTAAGTATTTTTCTTTATTATAAAGGTCAACAACAAAAAAAAGTCTGGGTGTGGCCTGGGAAATGTAATCAATGTTGCTAATCACAGTTAAAAGTTTAAAAAAGTAGCAACTAATTTTTCAAAAAGGGCCAGGTTTCTTTGGAAAGCTTTGTTCCTGTAATAAATAAAATCATCATGTATTTTAGTTAACTTTGAATTTGAAACAATATGTAGTATGGTTTTATAAATCTAAATGCATTCAGGCAATTTAGTGCAAGTATACTTTTTAATAATGCTATATTACAAATGCTAAACATTCGTACAAGCTGACTTGCGCCTTAAAAATGTATTTGCAGGATTCCCTTCAAAGAACCAGATAACTTGGAATTGGCCTCAGTAAAATGAATAAAATCCTTTACTCCTCACCACATTCTCATATGTTATCCCATACTGCTTGTATTTGCTAGAGGCAAGAATCATCAAACGCATAAAGAAGCAGACGGTTAAAAGTAAAAAGCCGCCAGCTAGAAAATCAAACTACAGAAAGCATGTGCTCTCCTTCTCTTTAAGAGAGACTCCTTTTAGAATGAACTGCTTCAACAGACATCCCCTAAGTGATCCACAGTGGAGGGTTGTGGATTCACTGGCCAGCTCCCAGATGTTAATATCTCCCACCGCAAGAATAAAAAGTAAGTTGCTGCAGAAGCAGAGAATTTTTTCAAAGAAAACTCTGTCTCCAATGATACAAAAAAAAAGACTTTTCATATGTCAGAAGTCTTACATGTGAAAAGCCTGCTGTCCTGCAGGATGATGCAAAAGAAGAGGTCTGTCTGTTACTGAAGAAGAATGATAAAATAAAAGCTGCAGATATTTCCACAGGCTTTATAGAATGATTATTTAAAAAAATAAAAACTGGGATAGTTTTGATATTTCTAGAAGCTCCCCTTGCTTCATTTGGTTTCAAGTTTGGTTACCAAAGCAAAACAAAAAATCTTAAGATCAAAATATTCTCTCTGGTATAACCTCACAGATGTCAACATCTCTCCTCTTCTCTAGCTCTTTATTTTAAAGTTCATGAGCGCCATCATAATTAAGTCCGTACATCACAGACACATTAAGGGACCAGCCACATGTCATGAAGTTGTCATCGGCTGCCTGTCAAGCTCTTCACGCTGCACGCTATAAAGAGGAAGTCTGTGTGTGTGTGTGTGGGGGGGGAGGTACGTGTGCGCGTGCGTACGGGTGTGTCTGCATGTGTAAGAAAGAGATTTAATGCTTGTCACAAGAATGTTGAGCAGAAACAGATTTGATGGATAGAGCTCCAGCAGTTTGCTATGAACTTTTTAATGACTCAAAACACCACAAAGTCTGAAGAAAAGGTATGTAGAAATTGCAACAATTAACTGTTAGTTGAAATGGAAAAAAAGCTGCTGCAATAAATTTGACGATTGGTTAATGTACTAAAAAAAAACCTTGTTAATCAGTTAATTTACTTGCTAATAAGGTAAATATCCAAAGTGATTGATTTCAAAATGAGTGGGTATTTTCTACTGTTAAGACTTACATTAAACAGGAAATACATGTACATAAATGAACAGTTATAGTATTTTATTTAGTTCCTCTCTTTCAGCAGCAATCATAAAATTAGCAACGACCAGACCAAATCTGATCATTTAGTAAGTCATAACTTATCGTTTTCAAAAACATTTATTCATCCATACTGATGACATGTCAATAAAAGTGTACATCAGTTTACATTCTTCATCCATCCATTTTTGCCTGTCTTGAAATTTGAATTCGGTTTAGGCAAACCCTGCTTTTCCGAAGGGACACTGAGGCACTTCCAAGACATTCAACAGATATAATCTGTCTACATTTGCTTCCTGTCAGTCAATTTGGACACTCCTAAGCTACGAAATGTCAGGTTTACTGGATGCCTGAACCCATTTAGAATCACTCCTTTCAATTTAGAGGGAAAACAACTTTTCCCTAGTGATTGTGCTTCTCTGCATCGTCCTCTAAACATCCTCAGAAGAGCAACACCCTTGTTTAATTTTGTTGCAGACAGAGAAACAATCTGAGGTTTAATCTCTGACTCTGGTAGCAAACAGGACTAGATTGCAAACTTAAAGCAGGGTTGCGACTCACCGGTGCATTCGAAGATGCAGATGAAAAACAATCTGTTAGTCTTTTTAACATTTAAACATAGGTCAAACTTTTTTCCCCCAAATTACTGTGTGTGAAGATAGTTCCCTGTCTGAAGTCCGCAGCAGAATATGTGTGCGTCTGTGTGTGTTGCACACATGAGCTGTGTTTAACTCCCCTGACCAAGAGTATCAAAACAAACACGACGGATAAAGCGTCTGACTCACCGATAAAGAATTCTGGTTATTCAGATTTCTCAAACACCGAAGTGGTCAAAAATATGGAAACATGGTCACTCAGCAATTCATTATGGGGGAAAACAAACAGGAAATATTTAAATATACAAAGTGTGGACATCTGCTTTCAATATCTCCAAAAAAACATGAAGACAAAGTAATCACCTTACAAAAATCTTTTTTGTCTAGATTGAAACAGTCCAAACAAGTTCACAGGTTATAGCGACAAAAACAGTTTGTGTTCCCTGTTAATATCTGATGATATCTCTAGGAGAGGGAAGTTGAAACTTCAGTTTCTGCACTATTGAAGGCTTCACACTAAGAGCCTTGTAGCTGGAATATTTTCTTATTTATCAAGTTACTAAAGGCAAAAATGCAATTTATTATTATTTTTTTAAATCCAAAGCCTCCATCTGGTCAAATATTTTAGGAATGACAGCAGGTCCGCTTTGAAATCAGTCAGCAGAGAAAGGATGGGGAAACTCAAAGTAAAGTCAAAGCTTTTGTGCGACAGAAACATGAAAAGACAGACAAACGCAGAGGACACGCTACCCTAGGCCCCAACTCACAATCTGTTTCTCATTAATGTTCCCCGAGCTGTAGGTGGTGGCGAGGGTGGAGGAGCAGGCCTCGCTGTACCAGGGGACGTTGCCATTCTGCGTGGTGCTGCTGATGGACAGAGTGTAAATGCTATTGGTGTAGCCGTCGCAGTTACAGCTGTCCTTCTCCCTTCCTCCGTTCCCAGAGGCCCACACGAATATGGAGCCCAAACCCCCACGACCCTGAGGAGCAGAAAACACTCTTATAAAAAAGCTGAACACTAGCAGTGGGTGATGCAGACTTAAAGATTTTATCACAATATTTTGCAATAGTATTGTGATAACAATGAAAGGGACAATAAGAACTATTTATCACATCTTTTTGTAGGTAACTTAAAAAAAAAGCAATTATAGCCCCACAAACACAAATAATGCTCTTGAAAAATATTCCCATTTGTAATGTGCTTCTTTACAACACCTGCCACATAAACAAGTGTGATTCGTATCGCTACACTACCCATGGTAACTGTATTTTCACATTTATTGATACTTTCATTGGACAAACAGCAGAACAAATAGTAAAGTTGTCAATCATAGAAATATGGACAGTTTTGGGGGGTTTAAACATTGTAAATTAGAATTTATCGCAGCAACAATAAATCAAAATTCTTATAAGAAATTTATCACAATAAATGATAAAATAAATGCCTACCCTACTGAACACGCATCCTTTTACTTAATTACCTCACAGACCAACAACAGACAAAGAAGAAGAGATTCTCATTCAAACTTTAATAAGAATCCCAATTATAGGAGGGTGACTGTATCCTGGGCCGTCCCTCAAAGAGGTCCCATTAAAACCCAGTGTACATCGCCGGGGCCAAGGTGGTCACTCAGTAAATTGCAAAGAGCTAAGTATCGCATGACAGCAATGCAATACATAACGACTCAAAATGACAACAGCTCATTGTAATAAATCATCTAACCTCTCAGCCTTTAAAGTGCAATAATTTTCATCTAAGAGCTGCTTTATTGTATTGAGTGGCACCATCTCTCCGTGTGTTGATCAATTCCAGTGATGCACCACCCACTCCACTATCTGACAGCACTGTCACAGTGCCAATTATCTTAGTAGTCAGTGTCAGCGCTTCCAATCAGCTTTATGGGACATGCTTTGAATCCTACAGCCTCACAGCAAGAGACAAAGCGAGCAGAGACAGTGTGAGGAGCAATCTGTATTCTTATAATTCTGTTGACTTGTTCATTTCTCATGTGGTCCCAATGTGCCAAACGCAAAGAGCTGCGATCAGCAACAAGACTGTCGACATCACAATATGCATCTTTTCATGTTTAATATTCAGACTGTTACTGTTAAGATGCTGACAGGCTGGCTTTTAGCATTAATCTCCTGAAATCTCCAGAAATATACACATTAGAGATTAATTGGGAATATTTAATCATTCAAAGCTGCAGGAAAGCCACCTTTATTATAATAAATAGCCTTTCAAAAATACCTAAACAGTTGTTCAGATGACAACACTACTTTAAAACTAATGGGGAGATGAGAGGAGAACCTGCCAGAGACAGTTTTTTGTTTCCCCATTCTCCCTGATTGTCCTCGCTGGCGGCTTTTAGAGGACATTTCTTCCCATTCGGGATGGCCAGGGTCAAAAACTGCTTTGTCCCTCTTGCTGGTGTCCTCTCATGCCTGAACAGTTCAATTACTTACTGGTGAAAGGAGGCAATACAGAGGCAGTAAATAATTCTGCCCCACACAGACACAATCATACACCCACCTCTGTGACTCCTCGGAGAAAGGCTTCCTTGGCCAGTTTAGCGGGTCCATCGACTGTTTTGCCGTCGTCCTCTGGGCCCCAGCTGGCGCTGTAGATGTCAATATGTTGCGGGTTCAGACTGAGAGACTGGGCCTCCACCATGTCAGTCACTTCTCCATCCAGCATGCGTACTCCTGCAGCCAGGTTCACAGCAACAGATTTTCTTTAAGCACTTCTCATTGAAAGTAGAAATGACAGTTTTATATGAATATCTAATGCACACAAATCACCAGCTTTATACAATTTATAGTCAAAGATCCCCTGTCTTCAAACAGGGTTAATCCAACTTTAGTTGAACACCACATGACCCCATTTCATTAACGTTATTTAGTTAATAAAAACTAAGCCAAGGTGCCGAAGCAGTGTGTAAAAAAGCTGATTACATATTTAATACTGTCACTGCCATTAGGAGGATAAGTAGCAGCCAGGAAATCCGATTAACTCATCAGCCAATGAGAACCTCTTTAAATGACAAAAGTTTTGGCAGTTTGCTGCTTTGGTGCATTAAGATGAGTCAACAAAATGACAAGGAGTAAAAACTTCAACAATCTTAGAGGAGCTATTGCTGCTGCTTATAAATCAAGGAAGGCTTTTACAGGCATTTTAAAATGGTATAGAGTCTTTTAACAGACACATCTCAATAAATTAGATTATGATTTACTTTAGCTACTCTTTAAAGAGAACCTTGTGAATTACAAGCATTCACTGCACTCCTAGTGATATATATTTTATTTATGATATTTTTGACGATTAAGGCTTACAGTTGTAACTCTTAAATATAATAACTATGTTTCTCAGAAAGTTTAACTTTGCAGGTTCATATTATATTTGGTCAGTTATTATTTGAAATAGATTTTAGTGATCGAGATGCTAAATACCATCAAGAGCTGTGAGTACTCTGAAAAAAAAAAAAGAATAATGAAGATAATGTTGGCTAATCACAACAATATCACAGTCACATGTTATGCTGCAATCAGGAGTATCTACTCACAAGTAAAAAAACATTTAATAAAACAAGTAGTGTTCGTTGGAAAAGACATCCAAGCCAATCAATGCTAACAAAGAACTGAACAAAACGGCATAATCTACATATCTCTCTCCCTGGCCTCACTTAGGGTTTTCAATCCTCAAGTTTGATAGAGTAGCCGGAAGAAAACATCTGCTAGAAAATGAGATGACAGGAAGGCTTAGCTTTGCAAAGCTGTGCATGAACAAACCACATAACTTCAGGCAAAAAAAAAAAAAAAAATCCTGTTGACAGACAAAACAGGAGAGATTAAAACTATAACACACAGCTCCTAGTTTAGTAAAAACAAATCACTGCAGAGAAGAACAAACACCTTGTATCAATAAATGCGGAGGAGTGATGATTTTAAATTTCTTTTTGCAGTCACAAGACCCTGTAAAGATTGTAGCTGGTGTCAACTATAAACCCCTCTGTATTGAAAAGTATGTCCAACAGCTAAAGCCTGGTCCAAACTGGGTCATGCAACTGGACAATAACTTCAAACGCTACAGCAAATTCACAACATAATGACTCAAAATGTGGGCAAAAATATGGATCACTCTTCAACAAGGATGTAGCTCAGATGAAAAAAACCTCAAATGTTTCCTCTTAGTGATTGATATGCATATTAACGTGTTATAAATTATGTAACCTACATGTCTTTCATGTAAAGAACATTCAGAATGGAAGGAAATGCCGCTAGTGTACATCTGCTATCATTTCAATTTAGAGCCAGCAGCATAATTCAAACAGTAACTCTATTGATTTTTGTCTGTACTCGAGATGGTTGTAAAAGAAATACCAAAAGAATGAGATCTGTTGAATCTTGAGTGAAATCTCCTTGAGAGTTAAGAAGACATCTGAGACAAAGCATTCATCAAACAAAGGAAACGGTACTTGACTCTAAAGACGGGATTAGAGCAGTAAATTGAACCAGATTCATACTTCATTTTGCAGATGCAAACAAACCAAAGTTAATCAGTAAGGTACAAATAAAGTGAATTTATAAAGAACAGTCAAAAAAAAAAAAAATACATGAAACCTAAAAAGCTTTGTATACTATATTTCATGTATACTGTATTTTATGTCATGTATACTGTATTTTTATTTAATAAAATAATCTAATAGATTGAAGCAGAACTCAGTGTTTCTGTTATGGGTTAAAACAAGCATAATCTCCTGGAGACACTTTGAGAACAATTAGATTACATTATTTCATGAATTATTTTTCCAAAGTTCAAAGACTTATGTAGTAAACAGTCATATGTGCTTCATACAGTGCTCAGTTTAATGTTACAGTAACTTTAAAAAATTCTGCATTAATTAGAGTACAAGAACAACAAACTGTGATTTTTTTATTTTATTTGGTACACCAAAAGCAGGCTCCCATGTGTGGGTTATAATAGATTTTCTTTTACTCCATCTGCAACAACTTGTAAAAGAAATGTCATGCACCTCATACATTGTCTTTAATAAAAAGGAAATGTATTTATATTTGCAGTACAACAGTTATTGAATTTCCGTCGCTTCCTTTTTCTCTGACAACATCAGCACAGTACAGAGGAAAGGTGCATTTCAACTCAGAAACCCAAAATGCTTTTTCTGTGGAACTCATCTTCCTTGAATTTATTTTATTCTACCCCATCTGTCAACTGTGTGCGTTTACACTGTGAGGTACAAAACTGTGTGGTTTACATAAATTATGTCTGCTGATGCTTAGTAGTTCCTCCTCCTGCAGAAGAGATGCTGCTGTTATTATCTGGGGATATAGATCTTCCACAGCAACAGCAGAGTCCAAAATATGATTTAAAACAATGAAGTCAGACAAATAAAGGATTATATAAGATAATTTCATAGCATTTATTATTTAACAGCTATCTAAAGTCAGTCCAAACGCTGTTCAAAGTTAGAACAAATTTAATTCAACTTGGCCAATCCTGCTTCCCAAGTGTTTAGTGAAAAGAGAAAGAAGCCTCTGCTGTAAAAAAATAAAAATAAAATGTGGTCATGATTCCCATGCATACATGATTATTTCATTGTGATTACCCTCTGAAATTGATGTAAGATCACTTTAAGCTCAAAGGAAGCTGGTAATAATCCACAGAACTAAACAATTAAAGTCTAAAACTTATGTCCGGAAGGAGCAATAACTATGCAGCAGCTGCATATCCGTTTCTTTTAAATATCTCACAATAATTAAAGGCTGTGATGTTTTAACTTTGAATTTTGGAACATAACAACAGAATATGAGAACATTACTAGATAGATTCAATTAAAATAACCTTGATGAGAGCACTCACTCCACTGAATTCATTCAATTAATATTTCCACCAAGTTAAACAGATTTTATTGAGTTATTTGAATGGTAAGACGCTGATTTTTAACATGACTGTGTGGATTTCAATGCTCCTTCATTGGAAACACACCAGGCATTATTTGTAAATTACATTACTTTAAAATAATCCCACACAAGTCACACTGGTGTATTTATTTATATATATTTTTTTGCTAAAATAAAGTGAAAGAGCAATTAGTCTGACATTATCAAAGCGGAAGTTGCTGATGATACTTTTGCACTGAAGTTTATTTACAACCCATGGTCACAAAATCTACACAGGCTATTTCTGCTGCCCATCGATAAAAACTGAGAGAAGAGAGTTTGACAATACATGCACACAAATTGAATCAAGGCTATGTATTGTGTCATTTCAGGAACCACATCTCAAGACTGTTACTGCTTGCAAAACCAATACACTTACAGCAGCGTGCCAATCTTCACAGCTGCAGTGATGCTTAAAAAGATTTAGAGACATGCTGTGTCTGAGAAATGCAGTGAAGAAGTAAAAAAAAAATCAGGTGCTGCAGGATCTCTATTTTATTTCAGTATTAGGCTGTTCAACATGCAGTCAAAAGAGAACCATGACATAGTTTTGAGAAACCAAATCATTACCTCCAATCTTTGCATTGTAGGCAACGCCGATTCCACAGACCCCATTGTTGGCCACGGCCGCCACCTCTCCAGCACATCGGGTTCCATGCCTGGAAAGAAGGAAGAAAAAGAAACAGAAAATCCTTATTCTCGTAAATTTGGTCAACCTGCTGACAGCCAAAAGAGGGATATATGTCTCTTAAAGATTACATGAGAAAAGATATCTCCCATCACGTGGTGTGGTAAAGCTGTACAGTGAGACAATACAAACGTTTGGAGACAGGTAGTTGGCATGGATACTGTTAAACAAATAAATTCATCAGTGTGGGCAATCCATTGTGCATTATCTCCAGCTTTGTAGCATTAGTAACCTTGGAATGCCTCAAGCTTGAATAACGAGGAAGCTGTGAATTAGGCTTGCCATTTCCATTAAACATGAGCCCCTGCGGTAAGGGTTAGCTCCAGGCACCACAGTGCGGGGATCCAAAATAAGAGCACTAGAAGGGCAGATGATCCCACCGCAGTCAGGTGTGTGTATCCTTCCCAGCCAGATGGATACACAGGTTTAAAGCCATAAAACCTTTAGCTGAGTCTCCCTGGACTGCAGCCATTCCTAGACAGGAAAGCTGGATCCAAGGCTGTTCATTCACTGCTCAAGAAACATTCTGAGCCAGCCAGGCTTAGCTGAGACACTCTAGCTGACGAGCCAAACCAAAACCAAATAATCAAACACAACATCAGCAGCCAACATCTTCCACTGATAAAATACTCTGCATATAATGTCAGGGTAAGGACATTTAGCTGTGCTTTAGCTTGTACTCTGCCAGTGGGCTATTAACGGTTATTAATCTATAATGGATTCTGCTGCCATGGTGCCTTTTGAACTGTACAAAGAAAAAAACCCCAAGAGGTCTGAGGAAGCACAACCTGAATCTTCAGGGACATCTAATTAGAATCAAGATTTCTGGTTGCATAAAAAAAGCTTGAGTATACTGACATAAGGTCAGAGGACTGCAATTCACTTTCCATTCTCCTGAGTTTTCTTAAGACACAGTGGTGAGCTCAGAGGGCGAAGGGTAATGTAAATGCCACAATCAACAGTAACACCAGGACTCCAATATGTCGAAGGATGTTATTTAGAGGGAGACGAGGCTTGACTGAAGCATGCAGAGAGAAACATGGTGGCTGGGTATGAATAAAAAATAAATAAATAAAAGCTCATTGTAGACTCGAAAAGAAAAACACCTTCACACAAAAAATGTCATCCGAGTCATTTTCCACTGAGCTTTATCACAACATTCCTGGAAGTGCTGGTTGATACTCTTTTGGGTATTATGTTGCTCTGCATCTGTTATTTTTGTGATGCAGCTGATAAGCAGAAGCCAAGGTGTCTGTGATCAGTTGCCAGGCATGCACAGACCCATTCCTCTCATTGTCAGCAAAACCCCTTTTCCAGCTGTTTTTAATAGATTAATTTCCTGGGTAGGTCGATGTACAGAATGCAGCAACACTAGCAGAGGTCAATCTTTACACTCTTATTATGCAAAAACTGCTTGCATTATCAGTATTCTCGAATTAATTATCTTGTGAGAGAAAAAACAATCCAAGGTGATATCTTCCAACTTCTCCCACTCACTTGTTAAATGCCGAGGAAAACAGCAGGGATACATCTGACAGTAAAACACTTTAATTAGAGACCTATTCCTTAAACAACTATACAGGGTGGTTTATCAGAAATATGCCAGGGGATGGCAATGTCACTAATCATCAGGCCACCGCACAGTCCAAATTTTAGCTCCACTGAGAACCTTTAATGGGCTGGAGCAAATCCATCATCAATAGTCTACCACTGAAACAAATGAATGCAGCGCTGGCGAGAAATCAATGACCCATTGCATACTAAAATTGCGAAGAAACAATGCAGACGAAAGAAAAGGTAACAAAGATCTGGTCAAGCAAAATCTTAGAGGCTTTCACCTTTTGGGTCAGGCAGTGAAAATACTGATGACAAATCATGCAAAAAGCCAAAGTAAAGGGTTTCAGGAATGTGCTTAACCACAAAGCTCTGCCAGAAAACCATCGGTACATGTTGGCATCGATCCTAAAGTTTGCAGATCTTCACTGCAAGATTGGAATGCCAGTCGTATTGATGATGGAGATGGTGCAGAGAATTATAATAACACCTGCGCACTTGTTTAAGCTACATTGAGATCTCAAGACCAAAGGGCACCAAATAGTTTTAATTAAAAATGACCTTTAAATGCCAAAAGAAAGCCAATTATCTCACTGTATGAACACAGGCTTTGGATTTTCTTTTTCATTTTTATTTATTCCATTTGTTGTGGAGCAAAGGCTAAAAACTATAAATCTTTACGACACAATATCGGGAAAAACAGAAGCGGTCAACAGGATGTGCGTTTATTAATGGTTCCCCCAGGGGACAACTAGTCCTCCAACAAAAAAGGCAAGATGTGAGGGAATTTTCTACCGCTCTGTGGTGGCTGAGCAGACTGCACAATGCACAAGATCATCACAGGATGCACACCAGTAAGCATGGATGTCAGGAGAAACAATGAGCTGATGAGTGGGAATCGTTAACAAGTCACCCTGATTAATTCTGTAATACCTGCCTGATGGATTCTCTTACACACTTCACAAACAAAGCAACATTAAACTGCTTACCCACCTTCAGCATATTTGATTATATATTGTTGTAGTTTTATGTAGTTGCGGCTAGTATTTCAGACAATTGTACAGGCATAAAGCTTGTAGACACACAAGTGTCTACAAGTTTAATTTTGATGGATAAACTATTATTCCATTAAAATTAAGAAGACTGTTCCTGTGCTTCATGCAGTCAAAAACAAACGATACAAGAATCAATCAGTGTGGATTCCCCCTAATTTTGACACATACTAGCAGTAAGTGCACCGTTGGACTAAAAGGTCAACACCTTTTCTTTTCACAGAACAAATGTTACACCCAACATCCTGATGACAAAAGAAACAGGAAGATAAATGTGGTTTGTATTTAGACACTTATGTCTTAACACATTCACACCAGAATCTTGAGCAGTTCAAGGAAAAAGAAAGTAAAACAAACGCTTATTGGGTTCCTACATATTCTTCAGCCTTGTTAGATACACATGGTGTAACAATAGCAACCATAATTGATGACAAAAATAAAAAGTTTTGTTTAAACATATGGAGAACCAGTCTGATGGAGAACTGTTGGTACAGAACATAACTGAGTGAGGTGAACAATATAACCTAAAGAAGACAAATTACCAGCATTAACCAAAATAAAAGCCTTACAGAACCCATGTAAGAGAGATAGACAGATGTCTTCCAACCTTATCTAACCTGCAGAAATAGCACATTAAAGAGTAAAAATGGGAGAACAATCTCTCTTATTTGGCTGTTTATGAAGGGGATCTGCGGAATAAAGGGAAATATTAACATCAGACGGACCCGATCTGATACAATCCAGAAACCGGATCCGATACGGGGATCATTCTTTGATCTAATGTTAGGTTTATAGACGACACTGCCTGTATGGTTTATCCTATTCACTTATACAACACTAAACATTTAGGTTAAAGTGTTTTGGATTGGAATAGGTAGCTAATTTAAATGCAGATAACAGAATCTGATCTTTACCCAAGAATCATAAATCAGAGCATCTCTATGGTTACACCTGACGAGATCTAAATTTGGCTCCTGCTGTTTAAACTCAATGTGAAAACTTGGCTCAGACAAACAAAAGAAGAACAGAAATCATTTAAGAAGGACTTGATGACATTCTTAATGCTTGTGCTACTGAAATGGACTGGGACATTGAGGATGTTCATACATAGATTTTAAGAGAGCATCACTCCAATTATTATCTTTAGAGTGCCAGCGCTCCAACATTTAAAGATTTACACAAAGCATATGATTATGAATCTTGCCTCGGAGCTCGATTACATTAAGATAAAACTTTTGAAGAATCCGAGGTTCCAGAGGTTGTAGATAGTAGCATTTGCAGTTCAATAGCTCCTTGGCTTCACTAAACCTCAAAGGTAAATCAGAACAAGTGTTCTGCTCTGCTCCTTCTTGAGTCAGTTAATGGGCCTGTCTGTTAGCTAATGAGCTGATCTGGAGCACAAAAGGGCCAGTGATTTAAAAAAAAATCCAAAGTAAAGAAACCAATCTTTCAAAATAAAATAAATTAAGCATGTCCCAGGGAAGTCAGGCATCACTTGATTGCAGTCTTGTAAAATCTTCCTGAGTTTTCAAGTATTTCTTTTATATGCTTGTTATATATGTCGGAGATGATCTAAATATATATATATATAATTAAAACTACAACAGCTGACACTGAATGCCCTTATCCAAGTTTATGGTTAAACTTATACACTTCTATAAGCAATTCCACCCACAAAAATAATTTGAAAATCATCCAATCATTTAGAGAAAACCCTGGAAAGAGAAACATCTAGATTACATGCTGCTTTAGATAAACATGAGGGTAACTGGTGCTCTCTACGGCTTGCATGCTGTGAAAGAAAGGCAGCCTTATGGGAGTGAACAGAGTTGGGCTTTCAGAAGAGAACAGACAGTTACAGTCTCTCACATATTCAGACCCTCACACAGGTTGTTTGCACGTAGATGTGCACTAATGGTACAGTATAGCATACAAACACATGTAGAAGCACACATACAAACGTTCTCCCTCTAAACTGGTCCAGCCAAATGGAAGCCACAAAGGGCTGGGTGGCTCCAGATAGGAGCTGGAGTTTGTTTGTGAGGGCTGGAGAATGAAGGTTAATCCACATAGAGGAAAACCTCAATAAGAAACGTCTTTGCTGGGCTCTGGGCCACCATGAACCCCAGGAGGGGCTTAACCTTCTTCAACATAGATTTTTGACTTGAGGAACTGCACAGGAGGGATTTTTATATGAAATCTTTCTCAAGGAATACCACCATTTAAGGTTTTATTAATGATAGTGGGATAACTTTCTGGGACACCAGTCCCAGAGTGTCTTAAAAATCACTCAACTAGTCAGCACTAGAAACCACGGTTTATTGTTTGTATTGAATTATTACTTGTCAAACTTTTTCTCCCAGTTGTGTGTGGGTTTAAAGAAACCTATTTTTAGTGGGATTAGATTCACAGACCTATGGTTGTCCTCCCTCTCTCCCAGGATATGACACAAACATACTAACAATCTTCCATCTGCAGCTTACAATACACCTTGTTTTCCCAAAGTTTAATCTTCTCTGCCCATCATCAGCAATCACACAGTGCCTCCCCTTAAAAAGGTTTCCTGGGCCAGCGGCCAACAAACAGCAGATTACTGCAAATCAGAAATTAAAGGGGAGAAGCAGGGGCAGGCAGCGAGGGTGAGGGGGAGACAAGTAGGGACCTTTCTGAGCCAATGATTTGCTGTTTCATTAATGCTGATGAACTTAATTCAATCCAATTCACTGCAGGGCACCACGGTGGCGATAAACAAACCCTAATGTCATCTGGAGACACCACCGCAATAATGATGTTTTCTACACGCAATACCTTAATACCACCGCAAATTTACTCAGACTATAAGAGAGGCTTGGTGGTACTGTGGTGCTTTAGCCAGAAAACTGAAGTCCTCTTTCCACTGAGTGGTACAGATCAATGCTGTGGGCTATTTAGTCTGTTTTCATTGTAAAAGCAGCCTTTATAATCGACCCCAACAGCACTATTCCTAGGCCAACTTCAGCTGTAGGTCCATAGGACAATGCTACAGTAGCTATTGGCATCACAAAACACAGTTCAGAAAAACATCACTGCTCGTGATAAGCATGAGACATACTATGCGTCCAATTTGCTGTTGCATTAGTATGATGCAAAGTAAGGCATTTGGGTTTAACCTCACCTGCCTACTTAGGACCCAGTTGGAGGTAGAAATGCTCTCCTAAATAAACTGGGCCATAAAACAGCATACCGAACAGCAACGACCCGTGTTGCATGTACCACTCAATGGAAACAAAGAAAAAGTTTAGAAAGTACCAAAGAATTAGGATTTTCTAGAGTCTGAGACTGCATCTTAATTAATTAGATTGTCTTTAAAAGCTTTGAATATTTCAGTAATGGAAATAAAGAACTGTATATTCAGATTAATTACAGAGTAGTCAATTTTAAAACTTTTAGTGATATTATTTTTATAATTATGGCTCATAGCTAATGAAAACCAAAAACATAGTGTCCCATAAAACTCCAATATTTCATCAGGCAACTAGAACAGAAATGTTATGTTAGTTACACCATAAGTATGTTATAGCATTGAGAATCATGGAAAGGACTGCTGATTCGACAAATGTCCAACAGGTAATCATTGAGCTCCTCTACAAAGAAGATAAACTATAAAAAGGTCTGAGCTGAAGAAGCTGGCTGCTCATGCAGAGCTAAATCCAAGCATATCAAGAGAAAATTAAGTGGAAGAAAAGTGTGGTGGGAAATGTATAAGTCCAGAGTACATTTTTCAGAAATATGGGTGATTTAGGGAGTCCTGTCTCTTGATAGTGTTGTGTCTGTAGTCCAAA
This sequence comes from Brachyrhaphis roseni, assembly GCA_903066815.1. Lineage (NCBI taxonomy): Eukaryota > Metazoa > Chordata > Actinopteri > Cyprinodontiformes > Poeciliidae > Brachyrhaphis > Brachyrhaphis roseni. The sequence goes on along the minus strand of CAEFZY010072725.1, from coordinate 4,036 downwards.
GCCAGTGCAGAGGAATTCCAGGACATTTTAGAGCAATCCATGACTCCATCTGGTGACATGCTTTACGCTTTATTCATTTTCCAGAAGGACTTGGCACCTGCTCATATTCCCAAAAGTACCTATTCCCGCTTCAATGATCAGGGTATCACTGAGTTTGACTGGCCAACAAATTGGCCTGATCTAAACCCCAAACAGAATCTATGCATTCTTGTCAAGTGAAAAATGAGAGACAAGAACAGAAGCTGAAGGCCGCTTTACAACTTTTCTTTTAAAACTTCTTTTTTTTTTTTTTCAGATTTTGTGTAATTGTCTAAGATCAAAGAACCTGTGATAATCATTAAAATTATCAGAAATAAACATTTCTAATTCCTCATTTTGTAAGTAAGTAATTTCCCTTTCTAAATTTAATGAGTAAAAATCACCTATTTACTTTAATAAACTTGTATTTATTCACCAGCGGATAAAAGGCTTTTTATATAGTTATGGGTGACAATTATTTACACACTAGAAGTGTGATAAAAGCAGAAACTGAACAACAGGACTTCCTCTCAGCATGTGTCCAACAGATGAAACTGTGATCAGTGCAAACATCTACCTGTTGTCATTAAGCTGCGTGTACCGAGGCGTAGGATCGGGGTCGGCATCGTTCACATCATAACTAGCGTCCGGGTCCTTTAAAAGACAGAAGAACAGCTTGCGTCATCAACTGTTGGTTAATTTCTTTTTAACTTATAAACCAAAAATCTGTTAAATTTTGTGTATGCATTTTTTTCATGTACTCACATAGTTCTGTGACAGGTCAGGATGGTTCTTCTCTATCCCATCATCCAGGATGGACACCACCACTCCTTTACCTGTGTAGCCCAACTGCCATGCAGCTTTGGCATTCAAGTCCTGGTGGTTGCGGTTGTACTGAGAGCAAAGATGGCAGATATATGAGAATAAAACTCATTAGGGAATAGAGAAGAAAACACAAGACAACTTAATTATTTTAAGAATTGCTTCTTTTTTGGGTGAAATGAAAACAACTTTTATTACCGTTTGAATTTTTCCACTTAAAGTGAAGCAGTGATGGCATGAGGATCATCAATGGTGTATATTTAAGGATATCAGTATCACATTTGCTCTAACCACACTTCCTATAGCTAGCAAGCAAAGTAAAGTAACAGTGAGGTGAGTAAGGGCACACCGAATGCAATTTGCATGCTTTTGACGTTTAACTTGACCTTTCATCAAAAGTCACATTGGGCTTTCAAACGGTTCAAAGCTCCTCCTCTTGGAGTTAACCATTAAAAAGTAATGTGTCTGACGTGTCATCCAGAGCACTTCTCCCCTGGATTTCAGTACAGTACCATGTGAGCCTGGGTCGATCAGACAGAATTAAATTACTCCACAACCTTGTAAGATCCTTGACATCCCAAGCATCAAGAAGAAAAATCAATTAAAACTGAAAGTTCTAATTTTGCAGACTTACTCTGATTTGCAATGCAGAGTAGTAAGTCTGCACAAAAAAAAGGCCTTTTTGTGGCTGACATTTTTAATTCTGAATGGTGTCCATCAAGCAGGAGCATCTTTCTCATTTTCAGCAAACTGACAAAACCTTTGTTTTAAGCTGTTATCAGTAGTTTATCAGCGGGACTTTTTTTAAAAATCTCATTCAAACAAATTAAAACAGAATTAAAAATGTTCAATCTAATATCAGATCCACAGCGTTAGCATATGTCCATCAATAAAACACTTCTAAAAAGACCCTCCTCTACTAAAAGTCCTCTAGCCTGTCAGCTTTGATTGACAGCCATATTGGTAGGTTTTGTAGATGTGTTGTAATCTTAATTTAGGATAGGGTTTGACAAGATGTTCCATCCATGAGACATGGGAAAATCACTTACGACCTTATCCTGCTTTAAACTTTCTCTTTTTTATTAAAGTATGTCGGGAAAAAGAGGACTGAATACATGTACACATCTTTTTTTTTTTCAGATTTTTACTTGTAAAAGATTTTCAAAGTTTTGAATTACTAGACAATTATTCTCTATCTATCACAAAATATCCCAATAAAATACACCAGTTTGTGATTTTCTCCAAGACTCTGTAAAACAAACCTTACTTTGAACTGTGTGCAGTTCTCCTACAGCTTTGAGGCTGAGGGTTTTATAGCTCATTAATAAAAGAAAAAAAACTTCAAAATGAATGAAAATTATATATTAGATGTATTAAAAGTAACTAAAGGTGCAATTAGATTTCAGATAAAGTAGTTTTCTTTTTTGCCACCCAGGATATGACATAAGTTAGGGGTAAAGTACTATGATCTTACCAGGATGAGTAACAAATACCAATTCTACAGGCATTTGTGGTCTTTTACTTCTTTTCTTGTCAAAACTACTAACTACAGGCTCTGTTCCTGCAGTTTGTGATTCAAGTCTGTTTTGCATCGCCATGAATCTTCTTCTGCCTGCAGCAACCTCACAGTAATTGAAGAGCGGCGCTGAGCTGAAAGTCTCAGGAGTTGTTACCACTGCTTTTAACGGCCTAATGTATCAGTGGCATTCCTCAAGTCAAATGTGAAAATCAATCCAATAAAAACAAGACCACTTCAAGATAAACTGCACCCGTCTCACTCTGCCTTCTCTGTTTTTTGCTGTGCTTTTTATGAACTACTGCAAAGCCAGACTTTCTGTGTGGACACCACTGCAGCTCAGGCAGCTTCTGCCAAGTTAGGTTTTTGTCACGCACTGTTAATACTCACCAAGTACCACTGGTCTTTGAACTTGGGATCAACAAATTCTGTGACAGTATCCCTCTTTTTCCTCTGTTTGGACACCTGTTGCTCTGACCAAGTCACCTAAACAGAGAGGGCAAAAACAAAAAAATTAGAGACAAAAAAATATAGACAATTCGTAACCTTCAGTGAAAGAAAACAAAATGCACAAGCAACATAACTCACGACATTTAAAAGAGGGGGAAAAAAAGAAAAGGTATAATTATGCGCTGCCCATGAGTGTCTGCATGCCAAATGAAATAACTGAGATCCAACTCTCACCGGGAAGGCAGCTGAAAGAGTGAGATTAGAGGCACCGGGGCATGCTGGACTCCTCTCTAATGAGGCTCGCTGATGAATTCCAGAGCAGGCCAAGACTAATTAAAATTTCCAGTTTGTGTAAAGTGAAATGCAATGCATCAGAGGTTATTGTGAATATGCGTACACCTGAAGATGAATGCACATTAGGGTGGGACACATAACAGTACATAAGTGTGCAGTGGGCCGTCATAATGGGGGAACACTTGTAGGAAATGTTGGCAGAGTCAGAGGGCTTACAGAGAAAATGTTTCTGAATATTATTCCCTACACTGGATTGTGTTTTCAGTACAGGCAGACACTTAGGTTGGCATGTCGCATATATATATATATATATATATATAAAAAACATTTCAAAGAAGAAAGACAGAACTGTCTGCAGCAAGGACGGAGTACCTGATGTGAAGGACAACTAAATTACACCCGATCTCCCTTTTTACTCAAATCTCTGGTGATGCAGACAGAGGGAGAGGGACAAAGAGGGAAAAAGTAATGAAGGTTATATTAACTGCTGAAGCAATGTCATAATGGAAGAAGAACGCTCTTCAAAACGTTAAAGAGGTCTGGGTTTTGGTTCAATCAGTTTAAGAGGATGTGAAGTTTTTATGCTATTCTAACAGTGAAGATCGGGTCAGCTTTGAGCTGCGTCACTATGGCAGTTCACACACTCTGAATCAGCTCTGGTTGGTGATGGGAAGGATCAAATACAAAAAATAAAATCCTTAATAAAAAGGTTTTTCTATTATCCATTACCAGAATCAAAATTATAGACTCTAATGACCTTAACCTCTAGAACCCGACGGACCCACCGGTGGGTCCAGCTGCCACGTCGCCTCGGCTCGCTCTGTTAACAAAGGCTCCACGTGCCTTTAATTTTTTTTTCTTTTTTTTATCCGCTAAAAGAGGCTTTAATCTTTCAAAAACTATTCTGCATAAAGGTTTTGCCCAAAATGTTAAGAT
>CAEFZY010072717.1:0-24658 GCA_903066815.1 Brachyrhaphis roseni | reverse complement strand
TCAGAGATCTGACATATTTTTGCCTTTTTGGCACCAGCTCTCTCCAAAGACGCGTCTTTGTCTTGTTTGTCTTGTTTGGTCTTTGTATTTTTTCTATCTGTTGTGTCTCAGGTAATGAATGTATGTCTTGGTTCTTCTGCAGTTTTGTTGTTAATTCACATGCTGTTTTCTTCTTTTATTAAACTGTGTAATTTCTGTGACGCCATCACGCATTGTTGCATTTTATTGTGATCAGCACGTCGCTCCCCGGGACGACCTGGGATCCAGAGGAAAAGAGAGAGAGCCTGACTTTTTCCAAAGTTAATTTATCCAAAACTCTTTTTCTTAACAGTAACAAAAGGGTGATGTTAGTTTAGTTACTGCAGAAGGACAGGTTTTAATTTAAAGTAGAGATGCACTGATCCACTTTTTTGACTTCCAATATCTGAGGTTCAGTATCGGCCGATTCCGAACCAAAACAGAGAAACAGACGAATTTACTTCTTTAAAAAAAAAAAAAACACAAATATAAATGTACTGAATTTCAGTTATTTGATAACTCTGCACCAGTACAGCACATTAAAATACAGCAATGACTCCACAAGCTTCGTCCAATCGTTTAATTTATTCAGTTCAGTGCAGTTAGGAGCAGAAGCAACGTAAAATAAATAATAAAGAAACTGAAACTGACAAAAACTAAAACGTTGGCTAACTCGGTAAAACATGTAAAAAATGAACTGCAACAAATCTTCTTTCAGATGGTTCAGAAAGTGAAATTAGGAATTCAAAATACAATGGAAAATCAATAATAAAGAAAGATGTTGCTCAGAGAACAAAGCAATAATAATAACACTTTCTTTTTTTAAATCAAATGCGAGGCAGTTTCACATTAAAAAAAGAATCTACTAAAACATCATAAATGACACGGAAAAAAATACAAAATATATTAAAATACACAACAGTGTAAGAGAAAATGAAATAAAAATACAAAAGAAATTCAGATATTAAAAGATCTGCTCTTATAGATCGTCACCAATATCCAATCTAGACTTTTTTTCCAACATTAGTATCAATACGGATATTATTATTGGATCTGTGCATCTTTATTAACTATCCCCCAAAACAACTTTTTTTTTGTTGATAGACTGCCTAAATTGGTTAAATATGTTTAATTCTGCACTATTTTTGCCTGAAACCGTCTCAGTGCTGCCCTCCAGTGGTGCTTAAGCGGTTGAATTTTCCTATTGGTTGCAGCGATACAGCGTGGTACACCTACATCACAGTCTGGTGCACGAGTATGAAACCATCTCACTCAAACAAACGCAATCAAAATCACACATGAATAAGTTTGTTCATGAGATAAATCATTAAATCTCCTGCCGCGTCGTCGTCCTCCTACCACTTCCTGTCTTCTTCTACGTGGTTTTCGCCAGTGGTAACAGCCTGTTGTTGATCACGTGACTCATGATGTTAAAAAAAAATTTCCGTTGCAGTTTTATGAATTAAACCAGTCTTGATATGACCAAACAAAAAAACACCTCATCCTAGCGCCATATCTTATCGAATAACAGTAATTTTTTTTCACAATTGCAGTTTCCTTTAAGGCAATCTATTTTTTTTTTACGTCAAACTGTGTCCTCATAGTCAGTTTGTCGGTAGCCATTTTCACAGCAGGTTGTGTAAAATTAAAAATGACTCGGCTTAAGTGAGATCATAAATAACAATAAGACTAGCAGATGACAACTGAACTGCTACTTCTGAGCAGAAAGCGACTGTGTGCCGTTTAATGTTCGGCCAAGTGAAGCGTACAGGGTGCTGCAGCCAGAGCCGACCATATGGCCGAGGCGGCCGCCAGCCGAGGCGGTCCAGACCGGAACGGACCGGTCCAGTTCCCCCAGCGGCTCCTCCCAACATGAGGGCCGCACCAGTACGCTGTCACAGCCTGGGACTGGACGGACCACTGATTCTTCTCTGATCCGCACTGAAGTCTAACTGGAGATGGATTTAGAAAGAACTAGATTCAGAACTCAAACGTGAAATAAGAACATTTTTATTCTTAACTTCCACTTTATGCTTGTTGAGTTTTCAAAGGCATGTATATTCAGTCTTAAAGGGGCAGTAGTAAGTGTGTTTTCCAGGCACATAGTGCCATTTTATAGCCCAGTCAAGTCACTACGTTATGTTCAGTTGTAAAACTGCTGAATATATCAAATATAACTTAAAAGAAATTTTACTCCCAATTTAACCAAATTGGGCCTCTGTCTCTGTCAGGCATGGCGTTTTGTTTAGCTACTGTGGCTCTAACGGGCTAATTAAAGCACCAGAGGAATTGACTCTTTTGTTTATAATGAGTTAATCATCAGACCTTTTACCGATTGGAAAGGTCCAGGTACAAATTTGGCAGAATGTGGGAAACAATTCAGAGAATCCTGATCATTATGTTCATGTGACATTCGGTCGTAGAGCTTATTTGACGCCAGTCGTTAGACACAAAATGGGCTTTACACCAGAACCGTTCTGCCTCCCAGCAGACTTTGGGTTCTTCTATTCATGCATTCTGGAAATGTCCAGGCATCCAGGATTTATGGACCAAAGCAAGATGTTGTGCTTCTGAAAGGCAGGATTTGGTTTTTCCCTGGAACCGTGTGCATCCGTTAAACGATGAGTCACGGTTGAACCTGACGGAGAGCGCTACAAGAGCCTAGCTAGCCGGATTAGCTGTGATGAAGAAAATTATCGCTCAAAGATGGAAGCCTCCATACAGCACCGCCTTCCCTCATTGGTTTAGACTATATTTAGGTGTTGATTATCTGAAATTATCTTCAATAATCAAAAGGTGCAACCCAAGTACCGTGCAAATGGGATTATTTAATAGACTAAATTAAGCAATAGCTTTCAAACTAGGAATTCTGGAGTAATGATCTACATTTGATTGTCGACTTAAGGAAGACTATGGGAATTAATATCTGTTTGTGTGTGTGCTGTGGGTGTGTGGGGGTGTGTGTGGGTGTGTGTTGTCTTTTCAGTTCATTATTATGTTTAAAAGGAGTTTGAAATGTTATGTGTTGAACACTGATCCAAACTTTTGAGAAAAACTTAAATGAGAACAAAAATATTCACAGGAACGACATGTCAAACCCTTCACTCTTCCTCCAGCCTCCTGGCGGTTTCTCTTCCGTGAAAATAATTAATGACTCGTTAATGCACACCCACTCGTTAAACCTCCAGCAATCACTAACAGGCAATCAAGACATTACCTTGATTCGACGATGTCCTTGTTTCTAAATGGAAATTTAGATTGAAAGGCAGCCATTTTGATGCAGCTGTGAGGCAGAAATGTAGAGAACTTTCAAAAAGTTCTTTGGGTCATTATATTGGATTCTTCAGGGCCGAGATTCTTAGCTTGTTCTTATTTAGTGTTGTTGGTTTTGGAGTCATGTTGAGAGACTGAATGAATCTGTTTATTTGAAAAACGCAGAGTTTGTAAAAGTCTTGCTTGAGAAACATAAGTGGGGAGAAAACATATCCCTGGTGCACACCCATGTGGACGGTCTTCAGAAGGATCGAGGAAGAGAGCAGCGCTGCAGACACAATGGAGCCACAAAACAAAGATGATTTGGTCAAAGTTAGTTAACCAGAACATTCAACAACATCGACAAGATTTAGCAAACAAAAACGGTGGAGTCTGTTCATGATTCTACAGAGACACGGATGCAGATTAAGAAACTAGCACTCAGCAACGCAACGCATCTGTGCAACCACTCGACATTTCAGCTCGGCGAAGTTTGAGCAGCTACTACAGGAAGCGGCTGAAATTTGTGGAATATATTTGCCTAAACTTTGCCTTCCAGTCGTTTGGCGTACTAAAATCTGTTAAGGCAATTCATTGTTTTGTTCATTTTTCTCAAACTTTACACATTTTTACTGTATTATTTAAACAAATACCACCCAAGTGTTGTTTTTTCTCTCTCAGATAGTGACTGCACTCTCACAATTTGGATGAAATTGGACTATTTGGCGCTAAATCTGAACCCGTCTTTGTGTTTTGATGTGATTATGTATCTTTGTTTGATTATGGTTGATGTTTGTCTTGTAGTTCAACCAATCAGACTTCTTTAATTAATGGGGGGAAAACGGATCATTTCAGTTTAAATAGAAGCATGCTACCAATTAGCATCTGCTGGTAAATTGTGGAATGGGTGCTGAGGTATTTATAAGCGCTTAGAATTTAATTGCCAAAATAAAACAGAACCTTTGAGTAACCTATTAATTTAAAAGTACAATCTAATTATTAAACGCCAGCCAATATTATATGCTGGTGCTATCCGCTTATTCTATTTTCAGCCATCTTGGAGCGTTTATGAAGTGTCTCAGAACAGAATGGGTTTTAAATCCGACCAAAGCGATGATCCAACTCCTTCATAATTACTGGATTTAAACTGCAGCAGACAAATGAGGGAAGCTTCGAATACGGAATCGTTTTTAATAAATATCACACGACGCCTTTTGGGGTTTTTTTTCCCTCCTCAAGCTGCGGGAGGAAACCATAATTGAGTCGGACGTGTTTATCTGATTGAAAATAAATGGCTCAGTACATGTTTACAGCCGAATACCGAGCGCAGAGCGAGAAATCCAAGACAAACGTCCGGGTCTCCGCGGAGCAGCCTTCCTATTCATCACACGGACCTGCTGGTACAATAGCGCTTGTCCCCCGAAACAAAACACCCCCACCTTTAATTTGTGTGTATTTCCTCTTTATACCCCTGTGTGTTGCGTTGATCAATCACAATGCGGAGCGGAGTAAGTGAGGAGGGCGGCCGGCGGGTGATGTTCCCCGCGTCACACCTATTGGCACCATCAGTGTTCCGGCGGGCCCTCCGATCAATCACTGCTAATGACGCCGGGATGAGGAAAGAGGAGCAGGAGGAAGAGGAGCGCCGCTAAATATTCAGCCGGAACCCCATCAGGATGCTACTAGCTTAAGAGAAAACAAGAGAGTGAGACAAAAACAACAGAAGAGGCTCATCGCAATGCATGCGAGTATTAATTGTTCACACATGGAGTCTCTGCCAAAGAGGCGATGTTGTAACTAGAAATGTTTGCGGTCCAGTCAGAATGTGAGAGAGCAAAACGTTGAATAGATAACGTGAAAGCCTGACAGTATCCGCCAAAGTTAATTAACTTGTTTGACCTCTGGTGATCATGATAATCAACATCGTTTGTGATCCACTTCTTCTAAAATGACACAGGAAAACTGTTGTTTTTGAGACCTTATCAATTGCTAATAGAAGACGCTAACGCTAGCTAAAAAAAAACAAACATACGTTTCCAAAATTTGTTTTAGTATAGTTTTAATATTGTTTTATTTTATTTAAACTTACGAACGATGCTCATGGACATCTTGGCGACTTTTTGAAATCATTTCAGATCCACTTTTTCTAAAATGACACGAGAAAACTGTAATTTTTGTGACGGTATTAATCACTAACAAAATATGCTAGTGCTAGTTTTTTAAAAAAGATACCATGAGTCTCCAAAATTCAATTTAGCATAATTGTAATATTGTTTTATTTTATTTAAATTTCTGAACGTTCAACCTGTGATGCTCATGCGCATCTTGGCAACTTTTTGTTTCAGAACCACATTTTCTATAGCTAATAGTATATGCTAGTCTTTTTTCTTTTTTAAATGCAAGTTTCCAGAATTCGAATGAGCATAATTTTTATATTGTTTCATTTCATTTTAATATTTTTTTTTCTTAATGTTGTTCTAAAGAGGATTCTGTATTTTGTTAGCCATTTTTGATCATGTTACGTTTATATTCATTTTGTGTCTATGAAAAGTCTCCTGTTTGGAAAGAAAGCTGACTAACCTCATCGTAACCAATGGTATAAATTGATTGATTGATTGTGAATCATTTTGTTTGCAATCTGACTGTAGATGTGGGCAGGTTCACGTGAGTTTGACTGGATTTCTTCCACTAATGTGAACTTCTGTGTTTTTATTAAATGTCACTGAGTGGAAACGAGGGCCAGCAGCTCTTAGCGTTTTACACAGGAGAGCCATCGCATTGATTCAGTCTCCCGCTGTATTCCACACACACCGCAGCAGACGGTGAAGAAAAATATCCCAGACCTTTCCCCATTTCCAGCAACATATCCAGCTTCTCCTGGAATATCAACTCTGAGCCCAACTAGAAGATCTAATGTCACAACAATTTCCCAGTTAGTGCAGAAGCTTTGGCCGTCCTCAGCTGACCTGCAATAAAAACTGAAAGGAATCCCTACAGATTCTTAAACCACCAATTAGAACGTTACGCTCTTTGGACCTTCTCACATGATTTGTTCCAAACATCTGTTAAAGAAACTGGATGCAAACACAGATGAAGAACCTATGGTTCTGACAAGAGCTAAAACTGCAGATTCTTTTTTTCTCATAATGACCCAACAGTGAGGCCTACCATCAGCATCCAGATCACGGCTCCCATCTTTCCCGCGGGTCTGAAACTGAAACCTGCTGACAGTAATGGCCGAATGCCGGTTTTAAGCTTCTCCTGCAGGAAAATGGCTGTGATCGAAATTTTCTCCAAGAACAATGAGGACCGGCAGAGTCTATTATTTGATGTGATGTGCACAGAAGGGCTGGTTTGCTCTGTAAGTGGCAATCCAAACACTCTGCTGCACTCACTTTAGCTCTGACACATCGGCTGCCGGGCTGCTTTAAACCGGGCCTGATAGGTGATCGACCAGTTAGGCTAACGCATGGATGTCACGCTGACTCACAGATGACCTGGCAGAGCAAAGTGCCGTCATGAATATTTAAAGAGTTTAAGAAACCATCCTGAGTGGAACTCCTCTCAGTCTGCGGAGAAGAGTGTCAGGTTTGAGAATATAGGCGACTCTTTGCTGATGACGATGTGGTTGTTGGTTTTGTCAGATTGTCACCTGACCAAAAAAGTAAATGAGCGGTTTACTGTTTACGTTCGGAAATTTTGCGGGTAAAAAGACGATTTTTGTCTTTGCAGTCTGTAGCTGCGGTAGAACAAACCTGTTAACAAAATGAAACCTGGAGATTTGGGTGTTGTTGAACCACAGCAAAGGCAAAATAACACCGAAAAAACATTGAAGGACAACTCACAACCACTTATTTTTATTTTGCTCCCTGTGTCTGCTACGCTACACACAAAGCCGTTGCCATAGTGACAGACTGACAACAGCTCCGCCAGTGTATCAAGATTCAACACCAAAAACAGGTCAACTTTTCCCACTCAAAGAACAGAACATCCAGTTTGTTACAGTTTTATGTTTTCAGGCTTAATATTTAGTGATTATTAATAAGTGATTGTGTGAACACAGAGGTGACTGGCTAATTTAAAGCCCTGCTCTAATGACGATCTGTCAGAGAGTTGGTGGGGGTTTTGTAAACTAAACAGAAACACTGAATTCTGCAGCACGTCTACATGTTAAAGTTGTCAAAGTCAAGCTAACATAACCTGCAGACTTCCATCTCCATCTCCATTTTTTTATTAAAACTTTTTCCTGACCTTTTTATCCAAAGAAGAAAACTTTGGATGCTTTGGCATAAAGCATCTTTACGTCAAATGACCCAGTCAAAGCTTAGATCTTAATCCTAATATATACTGTATATAATTAATTCAAGAAGACAAATACATTCATTCCCATTAGGAGCCTCAGAAAGCAAAAGTCTGGGTGTGTACATGAGGTTTTCTCCTCTTCCTTTTTGACACGCGCCTCACGTCTTCATTGGAGCGGACTTGGATGAAAGGGGCGGATGCAAGTGAAGGAAACTGGGATGCAGTTAAGGGAATTGGGATGCTCAGCATGATGTTGAGTTCAGGGCTCTGTGGGGGTCAGACCATCTGCTGCTGCTGGAATTTTTTATTTTTTTAACTATTATTCCGGTTTTATGACTCCGGCTTTATTTATGGCCTTCGGTGCTAGTAGAATCACGAAAACGGACGACAGATAGAAACGCAGACGACTAAAGAGCCTCAGTCTTATACTGTGTTAAATCAGAACCCGTCGAGTTGTAGTTGCCGTTTCCTCACGAAGGCTCGGACTTTAATCACGTCTCATTACGGCGCGGTCTCACAAGCCCACGCATGTGAACGGTACGGACGAGTAAAGAAGAAATATCTGCCTTTGATGCTCAAATTGAATTGTGGAACAAGTCATTATGCACTTATACTGCTGCTTTCCACGAGCCACAGCTGATTATCCCAGAGAGCTCAAATGGAAATATTCCTGAATGAGAACAAAGAGATTTCACGGCAGCTCCATCACTCCCACCACACACACACACACACACACTGCATGGCAGTCCCATAGGACATCCACAAAGACTCCCTTCAATAAAGAGGATTATAGATTTTGCCCTGTGCACCCGAGTGTTTCCAATAAAATAACGAGACGAGGCCTTCCTCCTGCATAACTCATTAAAACTTAAACCATCCCCCATCCTCCCCCTCCCTCTTTTCGGCTGAATATCACTGCACACATTACAGCCTTCGCTTGGAAAAATAACCCCGCCGCGTTGGGAGCGTGTGTGCATACCGATGTGTGTGCGTTTGAGAAAATTAGAGAGGAAGATAAGAGAAAGTGTGTGAGAAAAAAATGTGTTTTCATCCTCGGAGGCCCCGCAGGCTCAGTGGTTGGTTAAAGATTTCTCACAAAGAAACATGGAGACAATCCTGATGGAGGAGGGAGGAATGCTACTTTTTTCTTCTTCACCCCCCTCCAAGCTGGCGGCTGATGATGGAAATACATATTTATGCAGAAGCATAAGACCTTAACACAAGGGAGGTCTGTGCTGCATGCTAATGCGCACAACAAATGACTCTGCTTTTATTTTGTCAGGTCATCAGACAGCAAACAGATCAAGCAGACATCGAAACTATAGTTTAATCTGAAATCAAAACCAATTCAATAAGAAAAACTACTTTGATTTAATTTGCAATAACGGTTTCATTTTATGTGTGAAAATAACAATGCTAAACTGAATATGTCATATTCAAACTGTAGTGACAGTTTAGCTAAATTCAGCAACACAATTGTGTTTTAGCATGACTGGAGACAAACCTGTCAGAAACTCAAACGTCCAAACTAACAGGTCGCGCTGACCAGGACACTCTTTCATGTTGAAGGTGTTACTGAGGGAAGAAGAATCTATTTCACTATCACTGCGTTTCCATTACAAATGTGCCTAAATCGTTGTATATATTACTCTAATGTAAAAAAAAAAACAACAACACAGTTTTGCAATTGTGGTGTTTCCATTAAATAAGAAGTCAAATTAAAATCGTGTTTCATGTTCATGCAGTAAAAAAGAGTAAAAATTAAAGCAGTGACGGATATATTTGTCGCAGCCTTGCTAGCGCCATAATTTAGCCATGGCGCTAGCAACCTACTTATGAGCAGCTACGCTCAAAAAGGTTGATTTTAAATAACTCTGGCCCTTTAAGACTAGTTAAGAAGCCCAGGTGGAGCAGTTTCGGTGAACTGTCGCTCTGCTGGTCTTCCTGTTGTCACCCGACACTCAGCTAACCTCGCTAATTCGAATTTGTCCAGGAATTGTATCAATTATTAGAAATAATAAAGCTAACAGCTAATCCTTGCAGGGCCGAAACCAAAGCTGTTTTCTACCAAACAAAGTCCAGGATCAAAAACCTTTTTAGGGGGATCATGTGAACCCTGCTGGTCTCAAGTCTTTGCTGGATGTTTTAAGAAACTTTATGAGTCTAATAGAGTCGTCCTGTTACTGACCAACACTGAATATCGTGTCGGTTGTTATAAATCTGCACTTTGGAAGCTGCTTCCTGCAAAGGTTAGATTTATTTTTATGTATACGCTTCTTTTATGTATTATTGTTTGTTCTTTTATGTTACTGGTTTGTAATAAAGTATATCTATCCATAAAATGTCTATGTAACAAACAAATACCATGGCTGCTGCCTGAAGAGAAGTGCCTCCTTCAACCAATCAAAAAAAGAAAAACATAAGTCTTTCTTTATAAACAATTTTGCTACTGAGTAATAGATCAAACAAATAAAAGTTGAGAAAGCGAACGAGTTCACAACACAAATAACAGTACCGCTCCGCTGTTGCTTAGCAACCTGTTAACTCACATATATTTAAAGGATGGAGTAAATATGACTAAGGAAAACCTGCAGCCTTCCTCTTTTTCTTTGTCTTCCTCTCCGTCTGCCAGGCTGGAGTCACAGAAAACGACACAAAGCCACAGCGCCACACAGTCGGTGGCTAAAAACTGAGTTTTTTCCCCTCAAGCCACTGCTGTGGCTGGAGCGTGTCAGCATGCGACGCGGCCATGCTCTACACGCCGCGGAGAGGACGGACGCCACAAACCACAGGAGGAGCAGAGACGAGGGCCGCTTAACCTCCTGCTCCTCTCTGCCCTGCGGCTACCTCAGTCAGAAAGGTTGAGAGATGCACTCTGACGTCCCAGCGGACTCCCTGTGCTCCACGTCGGGACAGTTCAGATGTAAACATGCCATCTTAACGTGCAGAGCAGAAGGTCTAACACAACCTGAGCAGGAGGCCGAGCCGTTAGCTTTGACGGTGAATTCTGCATCGAAACGCACAAACCGAACGGACATTTTACCGTGACGACAGACCTACTGGCTCTCGGCTTAGTGAAGGAATAGATGAGTGGGAAAGATTGAGAAGTCCATCCCAACCTGACTATCCGTCAGCAGCAGGAAGAGGAGTTGCCACGAGAAACGAAGGCACAAACACGGCGTCCTGACGTCAACGGAATCCAACAGAGTCGGGCGGCGGTCAGGAGAAACCGTACTGCTGAAGGAAAATACCGAGAGTCCATTTCCAATGGGAGGAAAAGGAAAAATGTCTCCTGTTTACATAAGCAGAATGAAAAGACACCTAAACTGACATTAAATTATTAAGTGAGGCAGAAGCTCAAAAGCTTAGAAATTGAAGCTCTAAGGAGGAGCTTCGTCTCGAAGGCGGGGCTAGGTCCATCCAGGCGTTTTGCACAGCTGAACGGTTGTCATGGAGATTAAAGGATTTCTCAAACATGCATGAAAGAATCACAGCAACCCTCCAGGTGTGTTTTTGATGAGGGAATAACATTATGACATGATGTAAAGCTCTAAAAAAAGTGGATTTTACACAACACTGCTCCTTTAAAGAAGCCATCACATCTGGAGTGAACACCTTGCTCTCCGCTGTCTCGGCTCGTCTCCACGCTGGCACAGACTCAGCCAACATGAGCAGAACAACCGGTGGAAAGCGGGTCGCTCATTAGGCCTGAGCAGCAGAGATACGGCAGGGAGGTGGATGATGCTGCGGCGGCGGGCCGCAGGCAGCTTGTTCCCTCTTTTGTTCCCGCCGCCGGACGGTGTAATTATCCGTCTTCTTTGTCCACAGCGGTCGACTCGGTAATGAAGCCTCATTCCTCACTGTCCGCGGATCTCAAACTGAGGCTTTCGCAGGGCGTGCCGCGTCATACACACACACACACACACACGAGCAGCAGAGCTTAGCTACACTGGGTTTTATTGCATCACTGTGATCTGCGTTCGGATTCTGCGATGCCAAATGCGTTTTGACGGAGTAGAAGTGCCACAGGAACAGCGGGGGTCAACCAATTACCCGCATGGCCGCGTTTCAGAACTAACTCTCGCCGTTTCCTCCAATTACAGGAATCATGACTTTGTCTGATGTGATTTCTGATTAAAAGCAGCTAATTGAAAACGTGCTTTCTGGCTCGGTTTGCTTGTACTCTGTCTCGGTGCGTCCCACCCGCAGCAACAGGAGGCGTGATCAGGATCGGAGAGCAAGACTGAAGCAGGAAAGCACCAACAGTGTTGGGTTTTTTGTTTTTTTTTTTCATTCTAAATGTATTACTTAGCTATTTGACTCTTCAAACAACTGCTTCATATTTCCCCCGCCTGGTCAGCGATCTGGCAGAAACTTTGTGGGACCAAAATGAAGGAATATGTTGTTTTGCAAACAAATCGCGTCTTTTTTTTCCAACCAGCAGCAATTTTCAACTGCAAACCTTTGGGTGTGTTTTGTTGATGCAGCTTATCAACAAATGAAATATAAATTTTTTTTTGCTTTCAAAAAACAACTTACACTATCTAGACGATAAAAAAAATCTTTCTGGACGATAAATTGTCCCAGAAATTGTTGCGATAAACGATAATATTGTCGTTTTGAGGCCAATAAACTTTAATTTTGTAAAGAACTCTAAGCACTGGAACTGGAGAACATTTTAAATACCCCAAATAAAACACAACAACTTAAGAACTATAAACTGAAATATAAAATTAAAAAACACACACACAACCAAAATTATAGATAAAATCAATTATTATGAGGTCTCTGTAAACAAAATCAGGAAATCTGGTTGCCACGGTGTCGCCGACTGGAAGAGCTTCTCACCGAGACAGAAATGCTCTTTGCTGCAAATAGAAATACGAAGTGGAATAGTCCAAGTATGCAATTAAATGAGAGACTGCAGAGCGACCGGCGCAGTCATGTTATTGGTGTAAAGTCGGCTTAATGTGAAGAGCAACTGATTAGTTACAACACGTCTCCCAAATCCTAAAACACACACCCACACACACACAACCCAAAGAATGATTTATTTGACCCTGAAATTAAACTGAGGAAACACATCCACAATTTGTGTCATGAGGCCACAGAATATTTTTCCTAAAATGTTATAAATGATAATAATATGTTAGCATCAATAGGAATAATTCTTTATTTTTTGTTGATAATACTATAAATTTGGTATAGATACCATGATTCTGTGAACACCACAGAATATTTATCTTAAGTTGTCTCATATCAGAAAACATGGCTCCTTCAAATTTTTTATTCATTAAAAACTAAATACCACCATTAGATCCACTAATCACTGTGATTGGATGTTTATTTATTAAACTGTTATTTGTTTTTCAGGCACATAAAGCCATTTAGAATCAAGTATCTATATTATCATTAGTTGTTAAAAATCTATCAAAAATATATTGAACATGACTTAAAAGAAAGCTGACTTTGTAATTTAACAACTTGAAATTGGGCGTCTGTCTCTTTAAGAAGCTCCTGCTCTTTTTGAAACTACAGGAAGTCCTCACATCACTCCTCTATTAACCCCTTAACTTTTTTACCAATGTTTCACTGAGAAGTAGCTCCTATAATGAGCTCAGCTGATGCTCAGCTCCACCAGGTGTTTGCTAATTGCTGCTGGCTAGTCTGAAGGAGCCGACTGAGGTGAAAGGAGCTTCGTCTCAAAGGTGGAGCCAGGTCCAACCAGCCACAGCTGAATGGTTGCCATGGAGATGAGAGGATTTCTCAGACATCCATTCATGATAGAATCAAGGCGAGACTCCAAGTATGTTTTTGATGAGAGAATAACTTTATAACATGATGTAAGGCTGAAAAAAATCAATTTTACATAATCCTGTCCTTTTAAAGGATTTAAGTTGGCTCGCTACAAACAGACCTGAATACGAAGGTTTTTATTGTTTCCACTCTAGCAGGGATGTGAAATAGAACAGAGTTTTTCTCAGAGCTTTTACTGAAAGAAATGTGAGCGTCTGTCACAAATTATCTCAGTTTTGCTTTATTGTCTCGTCTTGGAGATGAAAGGGAATTTATTTGGTTTGTTCTTCTTTTATGACTTTTAATGAGCGCTGATGGTTTGCAGGTTGCTGCGCTGCCATCTCTGACCACCTTTATGTGGAGTTAGGTAAACATTACGTTGATAAATCAATAAATATCCCTAACAGACACACTCTGCAGTGTCCACTCCTGCATTAAACGCAGCATCTCTCTCTCTCTCTCTGGCTGCCTCTGCCTCTCTGCATGGGTAAACACTCTAATACCTCCAGCCAAGCAGCAGAACAGAGCAAAGTCTGACAAAACGAAATTATTAAAGATTTAATCCATGCCAGGTGGAACCGGGATGAGTTCCAGAGTACCAGACCCAAACGCCGCCGGTCCATGAAGTCAAACCGCCGCCATAAAGGCGAAAGCGTTAGCGCCTCCAGCTCCGGGCCGCGCGCACAACTTGACTCCAGCCTTTCAGATTTAAAAGCATTAAGCTGCAGGGAGAGGAGAGGAAGGAGAGCGGATGATGCATTTCATCTGCAACAAACAGAACAAGCCCAGGAAGAACAAACACTCGGCCCCCTCCGGGCGTCCCGAGCAGACTGGCACCCCGCCGCCGTCTCAAAAGGCCTGAATGAGGCGCGGGCCGCGACGGCGTCCAGCAGCGGTTTGTGTTTTGGGCCGCAGACGAGTCCCACAGGATGAGCTGCGTCTGTTTCCGTCACATATCATGTTTTTATTTTTTATATTTCAGCTCCGCCTGCAGTGGCCTCCTCCATCCAGCTCCTATAAACCAAAACCTATTGGATTAAAACATACAAATAGGCAAAAGCAAAAATACATAAATAAATAAATAAATAGTGCACCTTATTTCATTTGATCATCTAGTGCAGTGGCGTCCGATGGCACAGTGACCAGGAAATTCTATTTTTTGAATCCAATTTAAAACATAAAAAATATTCAAATGTTTCTAACAGTTCAACACTTTAATGTGCAATATTTATAGATAAAAAAATCTCTAAACTCTGCAGGCAAAAAAACATAAACAGGTACAGGATATTTGCCCTATTAAAGGGGCAGTGCTGTGTTTTCCAGTCACCTGCTGCCATTTCATATAAAAAACAAATCAAGTAACTATGTTACCTTCAGTTGTTAAAAAAAATGAATCAAATATGACTTAAAAGAAATATGACTTTGTAATTTAACGCCTTGAAATTGGGCCTCTGTCTCTTTAAGAAGCTCCTGCTCTTTCTGAAGCTCCGCCTTCAGGAAGTCGTCACAACATGGCTCCTCTATTAAACCTTTAACATCGTTTTTAACACTGTTGCTCTGAGAAGTAGCTCCTATAACGAGCTCAGCTCCACCAGGTGTTTGCTAATTGCTGCTGGCTAGTCTGAAGGAGCTGAGTGGAGGAAGTTTGGCTTGGAAACTGCAGCTCAGAGGAGCTCGGTAGAAAAGGCGTCGCTCGGTGTGTGCAAACGTTTAGGCATCCCTGAATGGTTGCCATGGAGATTAAAGGATTTCTCAAACAAGCATGAAGATAGAAAATAGATATCTGACACACTTTGTGCCGGTCGTTACGTGTGGTGGAGGATCTGTGCTTGTTGCGGTGCGCGGTGTGACGTCAGCAATAATATTCTCGCATGTCAATCTGACATTTTGTTAAATGTGAATAATTAATGGTGATGAATTGTTTTCATTTGAAACTTTTAATATGAGTGAGAGCTAAAAGTTGGACTCCTCCGTTCCACACGGAGTCATTAATATAAAGAGTGTGTGCGTGTGTGTTTGCCGCCGCCCCGTTATCAGCCGCTGCCTCAGACAGACAGGAAGTTAAATCCCATTTCCTGCTGCACTCCTCTGCAGCTTTCAGCACAAATCAGATTTACTTGAAGTGTAGCCAGAAAAAAAAAAGACCACACACACACACGCATACACTTAGAAAAAAACACACAAAACAACACCCATGCACGCACGCATGCGCCATTGTGTGAATCAGACAGCACTTCTGTCACTGCTGCCCCTCCGCTCCCCTCCGGCTGCTTCCTCCATCTCGCTGATGGTCGAGCAGCCTTTGATGTGCATCCGCTCACAGAGCGTGTGTGAGGCTGAAATCATGCAGGCTGTTAACAGATAAACCAGCACAACCAGACAAAACTCCAAATGAGACAGAGCTGCCAATAAATGTGCACGTTTCCCCCGTCAAAACAAAACACCAGCTGACTTGATTAATCATCTCGTCAACTGGTTGCTGCAGAAACTAAACCGGGGTTGCATAAACAAACATTTAAATAAAATCACAAGCTGGGACGTCCAGATTTGATCCCTGGCAGCAGCTCAGCATCGCTGCTCTGCTGTCTGAGATGTGTGGCTGTGGTTTTTCTGGATGACTTTAGAAATCAACAAATATTTACATTTATATGACTTTATTACAGGATAAACACGTAATGTAGCTGATAATTAAAAATGTGTGTTCCTTAACACACTTAAGTGCTTTTCACCCTTTACAATGATGCTAAAAATAAAAAAAAGACAGACAGGTGCATTTTCTGGTTATTTGTATCAAAACAGAGAAAACATGCTAATGTTAGCCTAGCGATTTATCAGAATCATCTGCATGCATGATCTATTTGCAGGCGTAAGACGTAAATTTAGTCAGGTATATCTTTACAAATAAAGTTATAGCTATGCCTGTTGGAGGTGAATATTATACTAGCTTAGCTAGCATGCTACATCCATGCTGCATTAGCATTTAGGCTAACAATCATGTGACACCATTGGAATGCTGGGAGTAATTTGTCTCATCTCATATTTTCTCTGTAAAAAGACATCATTTAATTGCTTGTAAAAATAAAAATTAACTTTAAACGTTAAAAAAATGTATCAATAAAAATGTTTACATTTACATTCTGCCCTCTAACACTTCCTGTGACCCGTTACATTTTTGACTCATCTGTCCAAAGGTCATAATTCTAGAAGTCCTTTTTCTACGCTGTCTCTAGCAAATTTAAGTCTTGTCTTCAATTTTCTTTCTCAGAAAGCAAAAGTTTCCTCCTATTAAAGTTAACCTTGCACAGCCTCCTTCTGACTGTAGATACGGACTTTCACATCCACAGCGGCTGTGGGACCCAGTATGTCCAGAACAATCAGTGGCTTCCGGGGTTAGCTGGAGAACAAAGTGTGTCCAGTAGGGATGCACAATATTATCAGCATGGTATCGGTATCGGCCAATACTAGCTGTGAAATTTAATATAGGACATCGCCCATTCCGTCAAAATAACACCGATATGAATGGTGTTGATTTTATATGCTAAATCAGTGGCAACAATGCCTGCAGCTCAGCACAATGTCAAATTTGGGCTGTTTGAGTGTTATTGTCTTAGAAACAGCAAACGTCATGAATAAATTTGACATTAAACATAATGCAAGTTGAAAGTGTGACATCATTTTTAGCCTCCTTGGATTTGTTACTCATCTGTCCAAAGGTTGATTCATTAAATGTTAATGAACCAACAGAGAGAGAGCACTTCTTGTAAACCACAACAGCAGGATACATTGACAAAAATGATGCAGTATTTTAATTCCACAGTGGAGAAAACCATATTGCTATAGGAAAAAATATCGGTATCGGTTCTCGGCCAAACGAGTTTTAGTAATCGGCATATCGGATATCGACCAAAAATTCAATATTGTACATCATGTGTGTGTAGCATCAGAGGCATGGAAAGATGATACTGTAACACATTTCAGTAAAGGTGACTTTACTAAAAACATCCAATCATGTATCGTCTGTACTCGCTTGTTCTTGCAGGGTTGCAGAATGGTTGGTGCCTCGTTCCAGTGGCCATTGGGTGAAATGTGGGATACACTGTGGACGGGCCACCAGTCCATCACAACACCATAGAAACACTAGATATGCAATACAGCCTTCTGATGTTCAGCCAGTTTTAAGACAGTGAAACATTAGAAGACGTTCGACGTTTGTCTTGTCTTCTTTGAACAAAAGTGTATTTAAAAATCTGTTATTTGAGTAAGAACTAACAGGAACATTAACACAGACGATCTTTGAGTTGTGGAGAGAAAGAAAAGAGACAGAACGCTGATGTACAAATGGGTTTTGAAAGCCCGTACCCACACCGATACGTGAAGAGCCGCAGCGCGAGTCTAAAAGCTAAGACAGCTTTGTGGTTTGAGTGACAGTAATGACTTTGTCTCCATTAACATGAGGAGGATGAAGGTGGAGGATGGGGGTTCACTGAGGCTAATGCTGGAAACACATCCGCCTCTCCTACAGCCACACACCGCTGATACCCACACACTCCAAGGAGAAGCTGCCCTCCTTACTTTAACAGTTTCATCATCTCTGCTGAGGAGCGACACACAATGCGCCGCTGCAGATTCATTTCTTTAGAGACTATTAAAGGGATACTTTGTTTTGCTGAGGTAGGACTGTGAGGGGTGCTCAAAAGTCCTGTTTGGAGAAGCTAGCAAACAGAGCAATGTCACATTGGAGGAAAATCTCACAGGGGAGTCGGGTTAGCTGCTGCACACAACGAGGCTACGGTCTTTGACGCTGCTTTTCTGGGTTCGATTCCAAGTCTCGGACAATTTCGCTCTTCTGCCTAATTTCTGTCTACTTACTGTTCAACAGAAGGCCACTAGTGCCAAAAATATCTTTAGAAAAAGACCATTTGAAAGAAAATTTGACTTCCTCGCAGTTGAGGAAAACCTACGCCAGATGTATTTCATGTGTAAATTCAAATGTAGGCCCTGGGTGAAGAAAAAGGCCTCACTATTAAAAATCTATCTATAATTTTTAAATGTCAATGAATCAACAGAGAGCATTTCTTGTAAACTACAACAATAAAAGTATCAATCTATAAACAGATGATGTAATTATTCATAGTCATTATTATTTCCATTAATGCTTTAATAATGCATATTGAGAAGTGTAACCTGAACTGAGATGTGTGAACTGAGATGTCGACACAAAGAAAAGACATGGCAGAGAAAGGAAAGGCACCGTAAAGACCAAACAAAAGAAGTGGAAGAAGACATAAAATTAGAAACCTCCCAGCCATTAGTGTTAGACATATTCAATAACTAATGTCTCATTGAGTGAAATCTGATTTTTTTTTTTTTTTTTCAAACTCACATGTCAAAAACGTTTTATTCTGAAGGACAGGAATGTTTCCCTAGTAAAACTCCAGCTTTAAGAGCATCTGGTTTAGAAGATCTCAGCGGTACAGCTTGAAAATATCTATCTGCAATCAAAGAAGCAAACGCACTGGCGACTCTTCTGTATGCGGGGGTGTGTGTGTGGGTGTGTGTGTGTTCAGCCTAGACACTGTCCTGCTGCTCACACTGGGCTGGTTGTGATTCTGTGAGTCGGATTTCAGTGACAGCCAATAAGAACCAGCTGTGAGGAGAGATGGAGGGGAAAAAATTGGTTCAGAGCCAGAAGTCAGTCTGAATGCTGCGTCTTTAGATCAATACCCAGCTGGTGTCTCCTCTCTCTATTTCTCTCTCTCTGCGTCTCTAACAAAGATCCTTGTGTTGACCTTAATCAGCACAAGGCCGACCTTTGAGAAATGTGGCATCCAAAATGTATTACCATCATCTTGCTAAGGCAATCCCACCTACCACAAAATATATACGTATGCTATATTCTCTACAGAGTATGAGAAAAATGTAAAAAAAAAAAAAAATTATATCTAGTGTTTTCCTCTTTTGATGATATCCTAATTTTGAGTATTAGCTTGGAGCTAACAGGAAGCTGGGGCTGCTGCTGTTTCCTTAAACGGTGCAACGCTTGACCGTCTCTAACGAAGTAATACACTTTATGGATGCTAAAAACACAAAAGACAGCATTTAACGTCTAATATATCTGCACATATTTCATATGATCAAAACAGATCTGTTTTGATCCGCCATAAGAGCGTAAAAATTGTTCAGCAAATGGATGCAAACATCTTTGGATTCCTTGCTGATGTGAACTCTAATTTCTGAACAACATGGTCTACTGAGTAAATATGACACTTGGCAGGTAAATGGGTTGTAGAAAAATACACTAAAATAAAAAAAAAAGCATTTTTAAAAGGGGTGTCAAAATAACTGATATTTCTATATAATTTATACAAGAGAAGAATATCAAGATACTTCTTTGCATTATGCTGACACAAAAATTGGGGCACTTAACTGATACATCCAGGAAAATATATGTGCAATTTGTTTAGCCAAGAAGGCTAACTAAAACATTATTCAAACGTACTCTTCCTATGAAGCAAGCAGACAGGAAATAAAACAATGTCCCGAAGGAAGCAGCATGCTAGCTGTGCTAACGCTACTAGCTAATGCTACAAGACCGATGTCTGAGAGCGCCTAAGGTCAGTGAAGCTCAAACTCTACAACAGTGCAGAAGTAAACCTTCTGTATGACATAAACTAACTCTCTCTGTTTAAATATTAACATTAATCAGCTGACTGTTAGGTCAGCTACTAAATAGTGAACCAAAAAATAAGAACAGCAAAAAACAGGGTCCCTCTCTCTATTACTCTTGTGGTATCAAGAGTTTATTGATTTTTTTTTTTCTTCGAATCCAGATTTAAATTTTTGTCTTGTGACAACGGGAGAGCCTACTGAACTCTGACCTGTTATAGAGCTAGCATGCTGCTATAGATGCTAAATACTCACCAGTTGCTGTGTGCAGATTGGTGACATAAATCTCACTTTTTTAAGTACGTGGTGCTTATTTCAAATGGGAATATTTTTCAATATTTGTGCTTATGGAGATATGAGTGCTGTACCATGCTTTCACAGACATACAGTTACTGAAAAAATATGGTTTTTAATCATGATTTTTAATCATTATCACAAAAAATCGCAGTAAAATTCCAAGTCCATATCGCCCACGCCTAGCCGCTCACCATAGCAACAAGCCATAAAAAGAAAAACCCAAACAGATCCCATTTATAAGTTTGTACCCCTCCACTTGTTCTATAGCCCATCTCTACTTGACAGATTGCCGTTATTTTTGCACACCAAGGGGTCACCAGGTACAGATTCATCAGAGTCCAGAGCAAACAGACTGAACGTATCTTTGCTTAATAAAAACACATCTTTAAATCTCTTCTCCCAGGGTGGGGATAGAAAAGCATCTACTGGTGTTTAACAAAACCATACAACTTCTGGAGAACAATGTCTCGACAGGTAAACACATCAGAATTGTGAATGAACTATCTAGTGATAACTTCAGGTAAAATAGCTTGATGAATGCAGGCCTTTATTTGCTTTTTTTTTTGTTTCCACAGTGTTAGGCGGCTGCCAGGACTGCGTCGCCACACTGTTCTGTGAACCAGGGACGCACAAACAGGCAGAGAGAGACACAAATGCTCCCCAGCACACGCACACACACACACACACACACACACACACAAAATGCTGTTGGAGGCATCTCTTGTGGGCAATCCTTCCAGCGGTGGAACACGGCCTAATGCTCCCACCGCATCTGAAAATGCCACCGCAATTAGCGACAGACATCCCCATTGAGCTGTGCGGCGTGGGGTCAATTAATGTTTGTGAGGTGGCATGGCGGAATCCACTGAAGACATGAGGAGGACGGATAATCGCATTACGGAAGCCAACAGGCCCGCTATTCGCCTCGAGGCGTAATGACACGCAGAACGTATAATCGCGACAGGGAGAAGGATGAGCCGATTTTCGCTCCAGGTCTGAGGCCTGAGAGGGACTTTTTCTGTCTTTGTTGCTTTGTGTGGAGAACCCAGCCGTGTTCTCGACAACAACCCAAAGGCCTCTCCGTCCTCACACTCCACAGCCAACACAACGCTCAAGCTAAACGAAGCTAACCTCCGCCACCGCTGCCATCAGCGCGGTGTCAAATTCTGCTGCACCAACTCCAGAGGTGATATTGGGCCGTCATGTCAGCTCACGATGCAACACCTGCTGTTTGCCCACGGACAATAGAGACGCTGTTTGTTGACGATGATGATGAGTGGTGTCTGTGTACCCGTCGGCTCCAGGGAACTATCGCTTTAACGTCGGTCATTCACAGAGACGGGGGACAATCAGAGTCTCGGCCCGGATACCGACGCTGCTCGTTTGGCAGCAGAAAGAGTTCATTCACGGGCTCAGAAGAACCGGTCCCCAGAATATTAAAGACAAGAAAGACGTGGTGAAAGTCCCAGAGCCCAAATATTCACCCCAGTTACAGAGAGCAGCGCTGTAACAGTGAGTGGCTGAACCTTTTAAAGCTAAATTAGCTTCAGTTCAATTCTTCTTGAAGCTTATTGCACCTTTCCACCGCTTGTTTCTACAACGTTCCAACTGCTTGGTCTTCAAACTCTTTTCATTTCAAGTTTGTTTCTTCGACAGTAAACAGAAAATATTTTTTTTCCAACCATTCATTAAGAAAACTTTCACACGTCGTTCTTTTCTGCTGTAGCGTTACTGGTCAAATTTTACAATGGAGTATGAGGGTCGTTGTATGGCAAAGAAAAAATGATTATATAGCCACAGTAGAGTGAATTTATGCCAATATTTAGGTTCATTTCACATATTTATGTTGTAAACATGAGATTCTCATTTTCTAATAACCTGAAAATTGTCAAAAATACAATAAAATCAAGACTTAAACTCCACTTTAGTACCAAGTGTGAGATAAATTTATAGTCAGCTAAAATCTCTGTAAACAATGTTTCAACACATGGACTCAGTGTTGCAAATCTAAAGCTATCATGGAATAAATCCTATTGAATTTAATGGAAGATTTTAAGACAATATGCTCATTGCATCAAATGTTCTCCCCGTCTTTCCAAACTAAAGCAACACTGGGAGTCTAGCTAGCTTGATGTTAGCTGGTTAATTAGCTGGACTTTGTTCACTAGCCTGAACTCTGTTACTTAACACAGCTGAAATGAATAACTTTTCTAACAGTAATTGGTTGACCTCCTTTAGTCTCCATGACACGACTTTCCAAATTTCTGACGGTCTTTCTTGGACTCAAGAATCCTGTGTGAAACTGGTGAGGTTGGGTTGAGCGCAGAACAAGACCGTAACTGTTTTAAAAGACGACAAGTTCCCACAAACACAAAGACACACAAGCCGAATCTGGCAGAATCTTCATAGGGCAGAACTCTGGAGGTAAAGGTGGACCTGGATGGATCTCCGGTCTGTCACAGGGTCAACACAGAGGACACACACAGTCACACCAACTGGATCACACCAATGATCAAAAACATAAACACGCATTCATGAGTGGAACATCCAAACTCTGGTTCTGGTTGGACCTTAATGGTATCAATAATTCAGTGTTAACAACCATCTTTAACATATCAATACAAAAAAGCTACGTTAAAAATGAAGGGTGCATTAATCAATCTGCCCTGATTTCCTTGACTTTGGGTGATCGGCTGATACTTAAATGTAAAGCCGATCTTTTCCATAGATCTAAAAATCAACCTTTCCTCTTCTGCTCTCCCATCAGAGGCTTGGTTGACAGACGGGCCCACCAGGTCATGTCTGCATGTTTGCAGTTAACAGTAGTCACCCCACTGCAGCCAACTCAGTGACTTTTTTGTTCTATATTTAGGGACATTTCAGACAAAAAAAAATCAGCATGGAACAAAATTGGAATCGGCAGGTCAGGCTTTTAAAAGATCAGCTATCAGCGATCAACCAGGAGACTACAATTGGTGCACCGCTATTAAAGAAAGAAAATAAGGATATGTTATCAAAACCATTACGTAACACAGCTTACAGTTGGGTCATTGCCCTGGATGTTGCACACTTCAGTTACCAACCGTCTCTTAAACCAGCCTGAAGAAACTGCAGACCTTACAGTCCGTTAAAGGCCATCTCTTCTGCCGGTGTCTGAACCGGATTCTTTTGACCTTTAGTCGATTTCATAAGAGAAAGAGACCCGGGCAGATGTTGCACTTTATGGGCCGGTGGTGATGAGGCATGTTTATACGTGAAACACGCTTTCATTTTCAGAAAACAATCAGCCCTCTTCGGCTCTACCGTAAAGAAAATGGCTTCTCACGTCAAACCGTGTCACAAACCGAGCTCTGAGACCCGTCCCCGTCCCGTTTCCTGTCAGATAAAAGCCACAGTTTGTTATTAACGCTCCCTAAAGCCGCTGCTGCCGCGCTCCGCTCCTCTCTGTGGTGCTGAGGACGTCGCCCTGGCGACGCGTTACCAGGAAGCCTGGTGTTTATGAGCCGAGATGCTGAGCTGCTTAGACCTTAAGCGTTCTGCACTGAAGTTTAAAGCCGTACTTATGCTTTACACGGCCAATTTGACTCTTTATGCATCGCCTCTACGAGAATGCTGCACTTTTATTGCACTCTGTTGATTTGCTCGCTTTACTGACTGCCATATTTAAGCATTTTACTCAAAAACGTGACGATAGACTGTTAAAGAGACGAATTTTTCTTTACTGCTCGATGCAAAACTTTCCCTATTTTTTAAAATACTTCTACATCTACAGGCATGAATGTGATGGCAGGTGAATAATGCGAGCAGAAGCATGACAAAGGCAGCTCTCTGTGCTGCTGAGGGGTCGTCAAGGTGACTCCACAGCAAGGGCATCCACAGCTGATCTCTCACACACACACACACACACCCACACCCCCACACACACACACACCCCCACACACACACACATCCATCCCTGCTTGCTTTTCAGCTCCTACAGCAGCAAGAATTTGACAAAAGGAGCTTTGAGACTTGCAGCTCTGCAGGTGCAAAGTGCAAAGTAAATCATCCACATCCTTTAATTGTTATCAAAAAAAATTTTTTTCATATATGTGTAGACATTTTAGAACTGGTTGTTCTCTACTGTTTGGTCACTTTTAATTTCGCCTGTGTCTGTTTCATGTCTTAAAAATGATAAGTTTGCACTTTGGAGCCGAAATCACTTTGCAATTCCTCAACCCCCCCCCCCCCCCCCCCCCCCCCCCCCCCCCCGCCGCCCCCCCCGCTCCCCCCCCCCCAAAAAAAAAAAAAAAATTAATTTTTTTAATTAAAAAAAAAAAAAAAACAA
>CAEFZY010072710.1:0-15845 GCA_903066815.1 Brachyrhaphis roseni | reverse complement strand
GATGGATGGATGGATGGATGGATGGATGGATGGATGGATGGATGGATGGATGGATGGATGGATGGATGGATGGATGGTCAAAATGTCATTTTATTGCAGAGCAACACTGGAAACAGTTCAACAGTAGATCAGTTCAAGGGATAATAAACTTTTGAAGTGATAACTTCAAAAATATCAGCGTATTAATCCAAATGACCAAACTATAGGCTATTCTTTGAAGTGATATCAAAAGCGAGAAATGAAGCCATAAACTATAAATCCCAAAGTAAAGGGTTCACGGAAATACAGAGAAATAAAGTATAATATTAATGATGACGTAGACATAAACAGTTCCAGTGCTTTAGTGAAAACTTTAGGGGAATTTGACCGTGGTGGAAATTCTTTGGAGCAAGAATACAAAAGGTCATGAAAAAGGGAGACCATATTCAAAGATTAGAAGTGTCATCTAAGTGTGATGGCACAGAGATTATTTCATCTAATGCAATTTCATCTAAGTTATAATTCCACGCTGTGACATTGACCTTGAGTAAGCAGGGCGAAGGGCGTTTCTGCTCATCCAGAAAAAAAGTAAATAAATCTGAGGAATACTATGAAAAGACAGGGCAGAAATGAGATTTAATTACACAGAAAGAGCCATTTCTATAAAAGTTTGACATTTTACTAAAAGACTGTGCCTGAAAGTTATTGAAGTTATTTAAAATGCTGTGGATGTGGGTCACACTCGACACTCCAACAGCCACAGGTCGACAACAGAAAGATATGTGAGAAATCCACAGCCATGGGAGATTTAAGGATTTTTCAAGCATGCATGAAAGAATCAAAGCAACTCTATGAGGTAAGTTTCTGATGAAAAGCAGGCTGGAAATATAGAAACACTTCAGCTGAGAACAAAATGCTCCAAATGTTGCAAAATTAGAAACGATTTACACCAACAAACATACCGTTCTGTCCAGCTGTTGTGAAGATTTTCAGATTGAGTTGTTAGCAAAAGCAATTAGCCGTTAACTAACTAGCCGTTAGCTTCCAACACTCTGAGGAATCGTGCTTTTAACAAGCTCATTGTAATATGACACTTTTCTTCTATGCATAAGGGAATTCCTGTCAATAACTTCACAGAATGTCTTCAATATTTAAACATAATTTGTTACACTCAAATCTAACGTTACCAGGGGCGGATCTAGAAAAATATCTATGGGGTGGCAAGAGGGGGGCAGGGATTTTTTCAGGGGTAGCAGCACCCCTGAATAAATCTATATTTATATATATATATATATATATTCTTTCCTGACCACCGGTATTCCTCACTCAATGGGCAGCAATGGCACATGTGTGGCTTACAATAAGTCACGTAATGTGTAGTGTTGGAAGCTCTGTCAAGCTGCAAGGACAGAGCTGCTGCTAGGCGCTCTGTCCTTGCAGCTTCTCTTGCACTCCCGGCTACTTAGCAGTAGGTGTCAGGTTACATTTTGTTGCATTAAATGTTGTCGGAAAAAAGAGATTCATGCGCTTAATGTCCGATTTGTCATGACTATTTATTGAATTCATAGTCGCCCGCTGGGGTGGCAAGGCTCTCATTTGGAGTGGCAATTGCATGTCACCCCAGTAGAACCGCCCCTGAACGCTACCAAGAGTAATTAAGCTAACTTAGCTTAGTTAAGTTAAGCCAAGTTATCGCATCTAAGTTGAAAGCTAACTTTCAACCTAAGTTCATTTAACTTATTTAAGTTAAGCTAATTTAGTCAACAAGATCATTTTTAATTTCGCTAACTTTTAACTTAGCTAGGTAAATGTATGTTTAAGTTAAACTAAGTTAACTTGGCTCAGTTAAAAATTATCTTAGCTAAATTAACGTAGCTTAACTTAAATGGCATTAAGCTTAGGAGTTAGTGTAGGCTAATATCTGGAAGTAATGTGTTTGTAGGTGGGCAGGTGGGGGGCTGGATGTCCAGCCAATCTACACTTCTACACTGTAGTCTTTGCTTTTAGCACTCACCTTGACACTCACTAGCATCTTTTCAATGCTTTTTCCAAACCATTTGCAGCCACTATAAAATCACGACATCAGACTTAAAATGGGTCTAATAGTATGCAGATGCAGGAAAAGCCTTATTATTGTCACATTTCTCATCAATGTATGGATGTATAGAATAATGTCTGCAGGAAACTACAAATTATGTCCTTTAATGGTCTTGGTGGGGTGTCCCCTCTTTAATAAAGCAGGTAGTTGCAAACATTAGACACCCTGCCTGTGTCTGATGTTACACTGCTGAAGAACTGAAATTGTCTTTGTTGTATTGTTTTCTGTGGTGACAAAGTAACAAGATAATTAATGTTTCTAGCAACAGTGGGTGGGAATTTAATCTGCACAGTGACTGAAATTACTTTGTCAGTGCTTTAAATGCTACAACATAGCTAGAAATTGAAATTGAAACATTGTTGTTTTTTTTTTACCAGATGTGGAGCACATTAACTTTTCAAAGGATAAGATTAAAACCTGCTCTGGATTGTGATAAACTTATGGTTTTATAATTAATGTCTTAAAGTATTTCCTTATGTAGGGAGCTATTCAGAGTTAATATTTTTACACTAAAGTCTGAAGGTTTTTAATAATGTGAGATAGAAAGTGGTGAAATAAATTAGCTTAACTTAGAGGACTGAGAAATGCTTTCCAAATGTTAAAGTCAATAAGGTCCCACTGCCTGGTTAAGGTACTAACTTAACCTGTTACATTTATAACCTGCTCACATCAACAGGAAACATAAAACATTTAGGTCCAGCTAAAACAATTTTTTTGCTACCTCTTCAACTGTTACCTAGCAACTGCAAGTTGATGGTAAAACTCCTGAAAGTTTTTGCTTCAGGCTGTTGTTCAGC
The DNA here is from genome assembly GCA_903066815.1 of Brachyrhaphis roseni. NCBI lineage: Eukaryota > Metazoa > Chordata > Actinopteri > Cyprinodontiformes > Poeciliidae > Brachyrhaphis > Brachyrhaphis roseni. Next base: position 12,971 of record CAEFZY010072710.1, on the reverse strand, counting down.
TTGAACATTTGCAGCACAAAATTTGTATCTGTGAATCTTAAGTTTGGGTTTCCTCATTTATGACCAGATGTGGCACACCAACAATGGGAACCACTAGTGTGGTTCCTACTTTTGCATTCTTGTTTGTGTAGATTTATTATATGAAAACAATATATTCTGGGGTTTTTTTTACTATTATTTCCTTGCCACAAGTGAATTGCAAACTTTGCAGTATAATAAATCAGTGTTAATAAATAAATAAATAAATGTCACAACCTTGCCTGAAAATCATTTTAGTTTCCGTTTCTGATATTGGTTCTCTTCACGACTGAACACACAAATGCACTGGTGCTGTTTTATGGGCTTGCAAAAGTAAATTATTTGTGTACCTTACAGTTTCTTGGCTCTGGACATGAATGAAGACACGGAGTCAGTGTTGACCACGATTCAAAATATCAAGCAAATAAAGTCAGAGCAAGAGGAAGGTTTAAGACAAAGATGTTGTAGCACAACTCCCCACGCAGTTGTTCACAGGGCGCAACATTTCCCATAAGCCTCATCAAGCTAGCACACTAGATAAGTCACAGCCAAACATTAGCGATTCAGTAAAATCAGATCCAATCATTTGAAACTTCAACAGGAAGCAATTGTTTCTCAATAGATCCCACTTATTTTAAATAATCCTGTGTAATGCTTTAATCTGATCAGTAAAAAATGCATACGAAAATTACATATTGTTTTACACATGAAAATTGACCCATCTGTTTAAAAAAACAGCAAAGATTTATCAAGATGTGTCAGATGAAGCATAAAACATATAATCTTTGGAACTCTGGTGTTGGGTTTTGTCTTATTTTAGAATTTGTGACATTCAGTAAAATTGTTTAAAGATTCCCTGTGGTTTTGTTCTGTTTCCACTTCATATGTATTTCTGTTCTGATCTGAGTTGAAGTCTTTATAGATCTCTATAGATCTTTTATAGATCTCTGTAGTGTTTGAGAATGTTTTTACTCCTAGTTTGTATTTGTGCTGGTGTTTACTGCTGTCAGGATCTGTTTCAGCAGAAATGACACTTGTGGTTTAGTATTTTCACTTCTTCTAAACTTTAGTTTGTGTAAGTGCTTGAATGTCCTTTTCTTTTAATGATCCTCTTTTTAATTTTCATCCATTTTTCCACCTGCCTCCTGCCTGCAATTGGGTCTAGACCTTAAAAATGTCATAAGAAAAACAGTTTTTTATTTATTTTTTAGTCTTTTCTTTATATACATTTATTTATTCCTTATTGTGCTGACTGTGATGTGTGTTTGTCTTGTGTGTCTTTGTGCCACTACCAAAGCAAAATTTTTATTTTATGTAAGTTTAATGGACAATAAAGAAGTTTAAAGTCTAAAAGTGCCAGAATTAATAGTTAAGCTTTAATATGTTACATGTTATCTTCTTTGTGAAAACACTTCTAAAAGTATCATTGTTGCTGGCAATAACAATCTGTGATTCGTCTTTAAAGACCTATAAAGGCTGTGTTTACAAAAAGCTAGCTGAGCTGATTTCTAGATAAAATCTAATTAAAAATAAGAGTTAAACAAAATTCTGAAAACAATAACTACAGCATTCAGATTAACAAAAAATGCAAATTCAAACAAAAAGCCACGGAGGCATAAAGGGAAAAAGGGGAAAAAGAAGCTACAGTGATCATGCAGGATGGAGAAAGATGGAGAGAGGAAATGAAAAGTGACGGAATGGTGGAGAAAAAAGAGGAAATGAAGAAGAAGAGACTGTTTGTTTAATGACACTTTATTACATTTTGATGCGACCCTTAATCAGATCTGCTGCTGCAAAGGCCTGTTTAATTGATCTTCCCTGAATTAGTGACTGAATTAGGCTTTGATGTGTTTACATGACGTTCAGCCGTGACAGATGGTTCACCTGCATGCATCTAATCAAACGTTACAGCGTGACAAGCTAACAGTGGTGCTATTACGCAGCTGCTTCTTTAATTCATTTCATTTCTAACCACAGGACTATTATTTAAAGCTGCAGTATGTGACTTTTACAAAAAAAGTTGTTTGCATATTTGTTGAAACTGTCACCATGACAAGTATTTTATGAGACAGGTAATCTATGAAAGAAATTAATTAAAAACAAGCGTCCTTCCTTCGCCCAGTGTGAACTAAAAACAGCCAATCAGAGCCAGGGGGCGGGTCTTACCGCTGTCAATCAGCCTCTGTGTAAAGTTGGGTGTCCTTCAACTGGATGTTTGAGAATATTCAGCATGGCCCTGCTTTTCTGTTTGGCTATATTCCTAAAAACATTATGAATGCTGACATTCATATATTTGTTCATATTTAATATTGTAACTGCACAGTTACTGCTACTATTAGTAAAAAATAAAGATGAAAAACATTTTTGTTGGTTGCTTCTCTTAGTGAAATATCTTCAGGCCTATATTAAAATTTGTGCATATTTTTAACAGATTTTAACTAAGCTGTGATAACACTGATCATTTTCATCCGGGTCCAGACCGGGTCTACGGTCATTCTGTCCCGCATTAGCAGTTCTCCAAACGAAAGAAAGCAAATATGTGTTGCTTTCTTTCAACACATATTTGAAAGAAAGCAACACATATTGCTTTCTTGTGTTGCAATATAAGAAGATATCGATGCTTCTGTGATTAAATTAATCGTGTGTTAATTTAATCACAGAAGCATTATAACTGTCATAAAAAATAAGAAAAAGAAAATCTGACTTAATTTTATCCTGTTATCCACTTCTAAAAATCCTAAAAAGATAATTGTAGCTAAGATCTGTATGAGCCTGCAGAGGTCTAATGGGCTGAAACTAGCTAATTTAATCACAGAAGCATCGATATCTGCAAAACCTGAGAGCAGAGAGCTTGTTCAGGAGAGCCGGTGAGACGAGTCAGCCTCATTAAATATTCATGACACCCCCAGAAACAGCAATTAAAACTGTTAATTACTAAGGAAAAGGAAGTTATTCTGAACTCTGCAGCAGATGAGATTATCATTTAGAGCGGAGCTGGACACAAAGGAAATCAATGTCCTCTTTCAGTTTAGCTATTTCTTGGTAGGCAGCATTTTAACCTGGATCCAGTTGAAATAATTCAGTGATGTATTAGTAGGATTTCTTTCTCTTTGTCATGAATACATGAACCTACAGCTCAGCACAAGGAGACTGGTTTATAATTTCAGAAGGTACCCCTTCTAAGAAATCTGTGTCACAGACTGGAATATAAAATCCTTCATACTTTAATGACAACATAGATAATCTGACTTTAATATTGATCAGAGATCACTTTAATTTTTAATTCATATTTTTCTGTGATTTCTGGTTTTTCTCCCAGCTTTCACCTCAATAGTGACTAAATGTGTGATTTGACTCTGCAGTTCTTTAAAATTCCATTACTGATTTTAATGTGTGTTATTAAATTTTAACATGATTTCAACCACGTCTCATAATCGTGTGTAGCTGAGAATTAATTTTTCTCTATTGTTATATTTTTTACTTTTGCATGTTCCCACCCTAAATACTCTTGTCTTATATCATAAATCAGAAAAATATAAACGTATTCTGCCCCTGCAGAGAAAATCTGAACTTGGGTTTAGTTTCACTTTATGCAGATGATCTAATGCTTTATATTTAAAAACCCCAAATTTATTTATCGTTTGCTGCCTTTATCCAGTTTGATTGCTTCTCATGTAATGAAGCAAACTTGCATAAATAGGAATATTTTCTTTTAAATTAAGATGTTCATAAACCTTCCCTGTCTGATCTTCCCTTTCAAAACTGTCAGAGTATAGTGGACCTGCACTTTGCGTATTGCGTATTTCTCTTCTGAACGTAACTCCAAATAAGCCGTAGAAATCCAGTCCAATCAGAAATTTGCTCGTAGAGCAAATTTAAAATATTCAAAAGAAAATAAAACTTGACCTTATTGGGGGCTTTTTGGCTAACATTCATCCTTTTTTTTTTTTTCAATTCTTGAACAGCTGCTGCAGTCGCAGGAAACACCATAAACTGTCGGCTCTGTTATCCATTCCCCTTATTTCTACTGTCTCTTCTGTAATCTGGATAGATCAAATGTAAAACAAAGACCCACAACTTCAGTTTTCCCTCAGGTAACGTCACTTTTAAATGTTGGCCAATTTGTCCTCCTCAATCTTTTCTTTGTGTCTTATCCTCTGGTGGTCAACAAGCTCTTCGGTTTGACCTTTAAAGAAAAGAGAAACTCTTCTCGATCAATATCTGCCAGTAATGATTGCTGGGGCCAATAGAAACGGCCAACTGAGCTGACAGACTGAATCAAGGGGATAAAATTCTGGTCCCCGACCAGACGTTGGCACATTTTAGACGAGTCTCTGCTCCGACACACCCGAATCACATTTAAAGAGACAGTACAATGTGATTTCCAGGAACATAGTGCCATTTTATAGAACGAGCATGTCATGATGTCCCTTTCGCATGCCGTACATGTCAAATGTGACTTTGTAATTTAACAGACTGAAATTGGGCCTCTCTCCCTTTGCCGCCTTCAGGAAGTCCTCACAGCATCGCTCCTCTATTAGCCTTTAAACAACATTTTTACCAGTGTTTCACTGAGAAGAAGCTGATATATGATGAGCTTAAAGATCCGACCATCTGAGGAATGTTAGTATGACGTATCGCTACTCTTGGTTGAATAAGATGTCTGGATACTCTACCCACTGTGAGAAGCTTCACTGAATGAACAGAACGAGTTTTAGCCAAAAATACACCAGATGCATTTACAGTTTGTTAAAGTGAAACCTCTTGTTTCTACACAAGCTTTGTTATTCTAATGTAATTTTCTATCTGCTGAGCCTGTTGGAGGGAACCTGAGACCCATAAAAACAAAATAAGTCTAACAAAAACACCTGCTACTCCAAGAGCGTAGCAAAAAAAGCCAGCTTTACTTTACCATGTTGCTTTTACGTTGACTCTGTAACACTGGTGAGACATCGTTACTTTGTACTGACAAAAAACATGTCTGCTGCATCTTCAACATAAAAACTAAGTTTCCACATGCCATATCTTACATGTTCTATTAAAACATAATTTTAAATATCTCTAGATTCTAAGTAAAAGGATGCACAGTTACGACACGTTATCTGGGGATCCAGTTGTGAGAGGAAGTGTAAGTACATGACGAAAACCCAAAATGTGCACGTAGACAACATGCTAATTCCATGCAGATTGAGCCTCGTGTGAGATTTGAACCCAGGATCTTCTTGCTGCAAGGCATCGGTGCTAACCACCGCAACACCATGCAGCAAAATGCCATAAACTCCAGCACGACTTGAAGAACTCTTCACGGATTTTTTCTTCGTTGAGAAAGAAGTGTCTACCTTATTTATTTAAAATAAAATAAAAACTTTCTAAATAAAAAGTAGGCTTATTATAGGTATTCCCAAACTCCATTAGCTTCAGATATAAGGGGAAGGTGAGCTCAGTTTTTGGTTTGAACATTGAGAGAGAAAAAAGAACTTTCATATTTTGGTAAGTTCTCCAAAAGGGGAAAAACAGATCAAACTAAAAATACACGCCATTGCAATTCTCCTCTCCTGGTCTAAACTAGAGGGGAGAGATGTTTTCCTTGCTCCTGCTGAGGCATCAGCAGACAGTAAGAACACTCCTAAAATCATTGCATGTCCTTGAGAAAAACATTAACATTTTCTTTTTCACACAAGAAACTGAGGATTGAAAGAAAAGAAGCCTAACTTCAAACAGTACAGAACTTTCTCACACCGTAGATACATGTGAGGAAAGCATATCCAGCTAACTTCAGGCAGCCTCCTAAACAGGAACTTGGTTTTAAGTTCAGCCAAAGAGTCTGCAAGTTGAACTGTGGAAAAACTGAGAGAAGCAAGCCAAAAAATATAATTTGCAAATATGATTTCTGGGATTTCCTTGACCATATATCATAATTTAGTGTAGCTTTTTGTTATAAGTTAAAGAAAAGTTTATGTCAACCCATATAGATGAGAGCAGGTGTAGAAAGCAAACAAACACTGAAGGTAACAAGCGACTTCTAAAATTTGTTTCTATGGTCCAAGGTACGGACAAGGTATTTATCATATCATTTATCTTGTATAATTTATCATGAACATTTCTTATAATGATAAGAATCTTGATTTATCATTGTAGCTATAAAATTCAAATAATGATGTTTAAAAAAAATGACATTGTCGGAAATGTTATTTTTACTATTGTACTATCAATAAAGTTAGCTAAACAGCTACTTAAAAAAGACACAGTTGATCATTTCAAATAATTTTTATCATCAAAAATATTAGAACAAAATATCACAATAAAACTCTAAGGAGAGTTTATGGACGTTTCAACAACACAAATGTAAGACTTTTTAATACTTTTAAAAAAAATCAATCATGAACGGAATTTAAGACTTATATCATTTAAGACTTATATCTTCAAAGAAACGTATAAACTTTGTCCTGCCAACTGGCAATAAATTTCCACTGATGCAAAAAGCTAGCTGGCTAGTTAGCACTAGGCTAAGTACCCAATTAAAAAAGTCTTGTGAGAAAAAAAATACATATAATATACGATTAAGTAGTCGTGCCAGGAGTAAATTTAAGACCTGTGATTGACATATTAAGGGCCGAGTTAGTTTTAAAAAATAAATACATTTAGGACATTTTCAGGCCTTATATTTAGATACACAATTTTAATACTTTTGAAGTCCATATCACTCTCCCCTGGTTCAAGGTGCATAAAAGTGACACATCTCTTCACTTACTGTTCCTGCAGGAGGAAGTCCACGTTCTCTGAGGAAATCTGTCCGGTTACAGGATGACAGAACGATGTGCTCCTTTGGTTATGACTGAAGAGACACAAATAAGGAGAGACAGAGAAAAAAAAGATGAAATTAGCAAACCCCTGAGGCAATGTAAACACTGAAGGCATCCTGCTATATTTGTACCCTCAACAATTAGAACACCTTATCAATCTCTCCACCCTGACGGGCCTTGGACCATGACTTTTCCCAGCCCCGTGTAGAATGTGAGGCGGTCGACTACAGACCCCCTCTCTACCCCGCTCCCAGGCACCCGTCCCGCCCGCCCTGTGAGGCGCAAAGTGATGGGCTCAGCACAAACGGCGGCGCATTCAGACTCATTCAAAAGCCTCAACCAATTGGACTGAGTAAACAACACCAAGCCGTGCGGATGGTGTCTGTGTGTGTTTGAACATCTGAGTGTATCCACTTGAATTATTGAATAGAAGTAAAAAAAAAAAAATAAACCTTCAGCTCATTAGCTTGACTGTTTCAATTATAGCTCCATGTGTTTTGGCTCTTAAATCGCACTAGCAGCGAAGAGCTGTTTGGTTGTTACCAACAGAGCCATAGACCTAATAATAATGAGAAGCAGCGGGCCCACTCAGCGAAAACAAACTGGTGAAAGGTTTAGAACCACTCCAAGGCTCTGTTAGCAGTCAATAGAAAGCGCTGCTCATGCCGTAGAGTGTCGCGTTTGATGTAGCGGAAGAACGAAGCCTACAGCGGAGCCCGGGTTTTTCCCAGGAGAGCCGAAGCGCATCCCATAACAGGGACGCACAGTGACACCGTTAGCTCCCAGGCTAAAAGCAGCCTGTCACACACAGGAAGAACACACAACCTGTTAGACTGCCTGCTCAGCTCATACTGCCTCAGCAGCAGGTGCTTGAGGTTTACCCAAAAGTATTCAAACCTCTTAAATGGTTTTATTTTAGTCATTCATGTTTGTTTTCATCTGTACTGCCTTAAGCTACAATCAATATTAATACAATCCCATATTACAGTGCAATAAAGGCAGCTTAAGATTCAACTTAACAGAGAATAATAATAATGATAAATATAAAGTGTTTGTGTAAAAGGAGCATATCAAGTTTCAAAATTAAAAAGAATAAAAAGCCGTGAAGCATAAAAATTCATAACACATAAAAAAATAAGAATCACATGACTACAGCTCTCTGATCTCTGATCGTTAATTCCAGAGTACAAAAAAGGTAATAAAAGCATGTCTGATTTGCGCCGATATTGTATCGGGTCAAAACTGGTAGCCAATACTCAAAGCTGCGATATTGGTATCGTATCGGAAACGAAAAAGTTTTATCTGAACGATCCTAATCCCTGGCTCCAGCCAAATAATAGAATATGGAGAAATTTTTAAGACTTGCCACAGACTCATAATTAAAACTTAGATCAGAACTTGAACTGGACCATTCTAATACATGAATATGCCCTGAAAAATAATTTCAATCTCATCTGATCAACATTGCAGCCAACAATACCATGACTTGTGGAAAACCTGCAAATCAAACTTCTGTCAACAATGGCTTCTTCTTGCCACTCTTCCATAGAGGAGGTCAGATTTTTTTTTTTTGCATATCTGACAGTTTCCCCATCAACAGACTCTTCCATGCTGTCTGGAATGAAAGACAGCATAAATTTATCAGCATAAATCTTAACTGCAGCAGCAGGTTGTATGTTTGAACTCAATCATTAGTGACATGATTTCACCATCTAGAGGTCTGGCTCTGTTCCCATTTACACATGTATGTTTAAAAACCAGTTGTAAAAAGTGTTGATAGAATAACCCGAAGAGCAGCAGCTTTCAATCAACACCAGAGGAATCATGACTCACGACGGCTTTGCTACAGGGGGAGTGTGTAATAAAACGAAACAACCACAGTGAGCCGACGCTGCCACAGTTCACAGGGGAATATGTTCTGTCTTGTACCATAACAGGAATCACAGCCACAAAAGTCAGATGGCGATTTATTAATTACCTGAACAGGAGAGGGGATTAGAATCAATCAGCTCTGGCATGAAAGGAACAACAAATTAAGCCGGCGGGTCTCAGAGTGGTGAGTTCTGACTGATTCGCTCCCCCAGGCGGAGCTGCAACGATTCCCACAGCTGTAGAGTGTGGTGTACATTCAGATAAATGCACTGTGGTGCAGTTGGTAGCACTGCTGCCTTGAAGCAAAAGGATTACAGGTTTGAATCCCGGCGTGGGTTGTTTCTGAGTTGAGTGTCCTACTCGTGCGTGGTTGGGTTTTCCTTTCCCACAGTCCAAAACTATGACCGTTTGGTGAATTAGTTAGTCTAAGGGAGAATTCACACCAGCTCTGTTTAGTCCACTTTAATCCAGCTCCAATCCATTTGCCCAGAAAAGTCTGGTTTGCTTGGGGAGGTGTGAATGCGCAATTGAACTCTGTTCAGCTCAAAAACCTAGGTCTCGGTTCGGTTGACGTGAACACTGGCTGCATTTCCATTGGCGATGGAATTGCGCAAAACCCATGGTTAAATTACAAAAATAAATTTGCTTAACGGAAACAAGGCAATTTCGAAAAAACAAAAAAATTTTTGCTAAATCGTTGTTGCACTAGGATGAGGTGATTTTTGCAAAACTGAAATGGAAACACTTGCATTACACGAGTCACGAGACCGGGTGTTACTACTGGTGGAAAAAACAAAGAAGACGACAGGAGGTAGGAGCAAGATGATGGAGCGACATGAGTTATCACAAGAACAAACTTATTCACTTGATTTTAATTGGGTTTCTTATTTAATGAAAACAACTGAATTGTGAAATTGTGTCTTTTTGACTTTACCGGAATATCAATCCGTCTTGCACATATTTGTAATGGCAACACAGCTACTGGCATGGTTTGAGTGCATGAGATCACCGGGCGGACTGGAAATCGCTCCTAAAGCAGGAAATGGACTGTAACGCTGGGCATTCTGGGTAAATAAAACCAAAACAAACACGAGAGTTTAGCACTAGTGTAAGAAACCGCTCCTGGTATTTTGCCAAAGTTTAAAGAGAAATCCTACAACCACTAAAATCTGACCCCACGACATTTATGTTTGCATTTTATGAAGAAGAAAGTTGCCGCTCAGTGTCTTCTTCAGAGATTTTTTTGTTGCTTCCTTCAGTGGTTCTTGATGCAGCGCCACCACAGGTGAGTAGGGGAACACAGTCCAGTGTGAAAGAAAACCGCACCAGCTGGAAATGTAACAAACGTTTTGACTTTGGTTCCCAATCAAACCAAGAAATAAATTAAGGAATGAATACTTTTTCAAAGACCTGCGCAAAGGTGCACTGGCTTTAATAAAGCATTAAGTTGTGACTTCTTCACCCAATCCTAAATGACTCAGACCGGTACCAGTATTGGGATATTTTTAACAATAAATACCATTCAATTCATTCCATTGTACATCGTAAATATCAGTTAGATTTAGTGGTGATGACAGATGTGATACACTTTCATTTACACCCTAGTGTCAGAACTAACAGATGGATTCAGAATTCACAGAAATCTTATGAAATTAAAAGCTATGTGTCAAAGCCATTAACTCTGCTCGCCGGTCCATAAACAGATAAAGAGGAATCCATCATTGCTGATATTAAGCTCACTCCAAATCCTCTCCGTTAACACAGCAGTAAATCTAGATATCGATCTCACACATTCGCACACAGGCCTGTTTGTTTGTAAGCCCAAGTGCGGTAACTGTTCCCTTAGGAAGCTGATAAAGCTCATGTCAGATTACTCACTATGAATGGGAACAGTGTGTAAGGTATCCTAAGAGGCTGTGATTTCATTCTGCAGTGAGGTTTGAAATGGTCCAAGACATTATAGACGTGACAGAATCATTTACAGGGGAACAGAGGCGATGACGACCTCCAGTGTAATGAAAACAGGCCGAAACCAATGCTGGAAGCGTCACCCTGGGGGGCTTTCAGTCACACAATTTATCACTGGAAATGAAAGAGATGTTCACAATGTACCTTCCATCACTATGTACTTTAGCTGGTTGTGGCATAAAAACATCTATGATTAAATCTTTCCCCATTTCTTCTGTCAGTTGCTGAATTTGACGTGAAAGAACTTCGAGACAGGAAGGGAACTGTGAAAACCCGGAAGTGTGAAGGTGGGACTGGTTGCTTTCAGTCGGGTACACAGAACGCAAGCAAACTCCATCACAAACTCCACCTTACAACTGATTTTGATGGGCATGTTAGTGCAAAGATACTTAATTTTTAGTCTACTCTGCATCCCCAGAAGCAAACATGGAGAAGTAGAATTCAATCTTTATGCTCCAATATATGGAACAAACTTCCAGAAAACCGCACAACTGCTGAAACACTGACTTTGTCTAAATCAAGGCTAAAATCCCACCTGTTTAGAGTTGCCTTTGATTCATAATAACTGGAACACTGATCAATATATTTGATGTGTATTTGCTTGATGACAAAATGTAATGTTAACTGCTTGTCTGGAGCAAACTTCCAGAAAACTGCAAAACAGCTGAAACACTGAGTTCCTTTAAATCAAGGTTAAAAATTCATCTGCTTAGAGTTGCTTTCAACCCATAATCACTGCTACATTGATCAACATATTTGATGTACATTGATAATTTTGATGAAGGCATTTGACAAAATGTAGTGTCTGTTATTGGCTCCTCACTTGGTGAATGTTTGGTGTTTTCATTTTTACATCTAAAGTTCTCTGAACAGCTATTTTGATGAAATTCTATACAAGTTTATAAAATAAACTTGACTTTAAAAACAAAAAATCTACGAAATATTGAACTATTTCCCCCAAATGGACAATACATAAAAATCTGAACTGAATTCAGATCAAGGGTATCGTCACAATTCCACACATACAGACTACAGTGTAATCAGAAGTATTGTTAACAGAGCAATTTGTTTTGGATGCAAAGCATGCAATCTCGCAACATTGGTAGAATTTCAGCAGGTCTGTTAATCCTGCTTTCAGCTGCAGCCGACAGCTGCTCTCAGGTTGACACAATGTGCATCAACCTCTGCGTTTAAAGCGTTACTTTTAATTTCACAGCACCCTAAAGCATTATGGACACTTAATTTATGAGCCGACATTTTGAGTCAATTGTTATAATATGGTTACAAACACATTTTTAACACCTTACATTATCTTTTAATGCTAATATTGGTTAGAAAATCAAAAATACATGTTTAATATGTTTTTTTCCCACAAGCATTATGAAAAGTAGCTTAAAAAAGGTGGAATCTACTTATATGTTGAAACTGGGGAGGAGCAAATTGACATACTGTAAGCTGTTACTAAAACTATACGGCATAATGAGGCTTCGTAATGAACGGTCTTAATTATTTATATGAGCAGCAGAGGCCACACTTCTGAGTGAAATGAGGCTGCTCTTGAGTAAAATGGGATCTCGTCTTTCTTTAGCATTTGGAGCAGCTAGCAGTCTCTGGGGATATTCCTAAATCATAAATATATCCCACTTTGACTCAAGGTTTTCCAACAAGATACAATTATTTTTTTTCAATCTAGCATGTACAATGACAGATTAGGTTAAAAAAATTTGAAAACTGCAACTAACAGACACCTGTCTGTGCGCAGTTCAGATTTTGCAAATTTCACTTAATGTTGCTTATTGGGGATTGCAGCCCCAGATTATTCATGGATCCCTGAACTGTTTTTTTGTAGCACGTACAAAGTATTCAAAAGAAAACTAAGCTTGGGAAGCTAATATAACTAGCAGCAATGCTACTTGACTTGAATTGGTTGGTGTTTGCAAAGCAGCCAATCCAGGAGAGCGGTTTATTTTCCTTGCTGGTGGTTGGCTGTCCCCGTAAGAGCAGAAATAGGAAAGACTGTAGATGTTAGCTTTCATTGTAGTGGTAAGACGGTTTCCATTAATTAATAATGGAAATGTGCTGCTTTAGCACATTTGGTGCTAAAAAACAACAACATCTATTGCAAAGGACCCAGGATCAATGGTAACAGAAAATACGTCCAGTAGAATTTTGATAATTTCAGTGAACTCTGATCCAGAACCATCTGGCATTCTGGGGAGTATAGACAAGGGAAAGGCTTTAGCCGCAAAAGTCCAGCTTGAAAATACTCACTCGCTCTTTGGCTAGCTAGCAACAACTTGTTATCACACA
>CAEFZY010072701.1:0-11758 GCA_903066815.1 Brachyrhaphis roseni | reverse complement strand
TAAAAACAGGCAAATCAGACTACTATATACGTAAACAATTCCATTAGGTTTTGGGTGTTTGATTTTGGTAATACTAACTGACCTAAACACAGAAAAGAGAAAAAAAAGTTTTTATTCGTGTATGTAAACTTCTGGTTTCAGCTGTATCTATTTTGGTGGTGTGGTAAGCTTTTGCTTCCAATATACATATTTCCAAGGCCAAGTTTGTTTTGTTAGCTGCCATTTACTGTAATGTGACCTTAACTGTGAGCACATCAGCAGACATCTCCCTAAAAATGACACATCACACAGTTGTTATTTTAGTGCATCTATACGACACCATCAATGGTAGTTTTCCACAGCTGTAGCCTCAGGAGGAGGATTAACTGCTGAATGGAAGAGTACGGACCGCAGCAGCTGTGGGGAACATATGTAAATAGGTGGCGGTACTCGCGCGCTGATTGGCTGTCGTTTAGTGACTGCGTGGGATCTGATTGGCTGGCTTGAGGAGGCACGTAGGGCGGAGGGAAAATATGCAGCGGCACGCTGTAAGCACGAGAACACCCAGTCCCTGCGTAAATTGTGACGTAATAGGAGGAAGGCTGGATATAAAGTGAAATGCCTCGAGGTGCAATTCAGTAAAGAGGCAAGAGGAGAGAACAGGAGTACAAATTTAAATACTTTTAAAAACTTTATATCTATTGGAGCTTCAGCTCTTTATATCAACTGACGTTTGGGAAGACTGTCGAAAGAAGAAGAAAGGATGAAATACATTATAGGAATTGGCGGGTAGGTGTCCTTTACTTTACAAATAAGGAGCTTTTTTAAATAAAAAAAAATTATAACTATACATTCTTTGTAATTCCTGCTGTAAAAGTTGCAGAAAAGTTAAAACTTGCTCGTAGTAATGCTGAAACAAGCCATTCAGTGCTTTTTGTTTTTATTTAAAGGAACATATGTAGTCGTTTAAAAAAAAACAACAAACTGTATATTTAACATTTAATCTGTCTCTAATTAAGGTTTTTGTAAATTTGTGGTTGATGTCACCTTAATGTCCACATTAAGGTGCCCGCCGGAAAAAAAAAAGTCACATCCGGTTTGGTTTGTTGTCATAAATCGAGCGGGACTTTTGAAAATTCACCGCGTGATTTTCTTCAAAAGTGGAGGGAGATCTATCTATTTCACCTACAACCTCTACATTATTTAACTTTATTGTGTTTATCAGTTACTTTTTGTTGGATTATTACATAAACAGAACATTGTCATCTTTATTTTGAGCTTTGTTTTTTTATATAATTGTAACTCTTAAGCTTGAAGCCATACTAATTAGTAGAATTAACAGATATTTTAGAGAAAGTTGCCTTTTTGAGATTGAAACCTAAAATAGAATCTAAACAACACACACAATATAACTGTTATTTATCAGCTGTTTCAACCACTTTTAATCACAATCTGACCTTTAGAAGTGAAGCAATACTCATTTTGTGTAATTTTCTTTGTTTTTATAGGGTTACTAATGGTGGTAAAACCACTCTGACTAATAAACTGATCCAGACTTTGCCCAACTGCTGTGTTGTGCACCAGGATGACTTTTTCAAGGTGAGTCTCACCTAGTGATTGGTTAAGTTTATAGTGATAATTTGGCTTCTTTTCCATTCATTGCTACTGCTGAGCTTTGTCTGTAATCAGAGTGGGAGGTCTGGCCTTTGGAAGCCTTCCCTTCCCCCCATTTCCTTCATTCCAATGTAATTCCTTTTCTATGTTGACCACATTTTCTTTGTTTTCAAGTTTCCTATTATTTGCTTTTATTCTTAGCCTCTTCTAATCATCTAACTTAATACTAAATATTAAACTTTTATTCTTTTTATCTGTCCTCCACAATATTATATTTGCATACTAACTCTTTCTTAGTTTTATGCATGTCATCTGCTTTGTGCCTTCTGCTTCTGCCTTTTCTTCCTCACTCGTTTAGCCTAACTTTTGTGGCATGCGAGTGAGATCTGCAAGTGTTCAGAGCCGTGAGGTTCCAGCAATGTTTTATTGGTGACTGTTATTTCAGAAACCCGAACAAATAGAAGTCGGGGAGGACGGCTTTAGGCAGTGGGATGGTAAGACTTCACTGAAGACTGCCAGTGACTCATATTTGACCTTATATCTAATGTAGTAGACCCCATCCTCCGCAGTTGCATCAGTTAGAGCTAAAACATTCATTTGTAGTAACATCCAAGCAGCAAACACATTCGTAAATCATTACAGCTATTGTTGGGATTTTTTTCTAACCTTCTCTCGTTGTTTCTATTATTTTCTTTCTTTCTCTCTGCCTGTCTTGTGCGCTACAGTGATCACAGCTATGGACATGGAAGCCATGACCAACACGATAAAAGGCTGGATCGAGAACCCGGCAAAGTTCGCCCGCTCCCACGGCGTCGCCCTGGCTCCTCTTCCTAACGTGGCCAACCGTGACGAACAGATCCACATCCTGATAGTTGAAGGCTTCCTGCTCTACAACTACCCGTAGGTTGATTGATTGTTTATTTTCGCATAGCTGACTGTTTATTTAAATCGAGTTAGGGATGTAGATCTAGTTTGTTCTTGCTGTGAATGCAGCAGCCATCGTGGCTAGGTTCCAGCTTCTATGATGCAGACTAAAAGAAGTGCCAGAGATTGAGCCATCTTGGTTCTCTGAAACCCGAAGATTCATGATTGCAGATGTTGTAAGGGCGTCGTTAGTTCTGTTGGGTCACGTGCTAATTTTGCAAGCTCCCATTGGTTCATGCTCACTAGCAAGCAGATTTGAGTTTGGTCTGCAAGTAGAGATAAGATTTTCAGCAGAAGGAGGCTCTGAGTGGTCGTTTGCAGTCACAGCAGGGAGGTGGGTACTCGGTGTACTAGTGATGAGTGTTAAGCACGCTGCAGAGGCATAGATAAAGGACAGCATGAACAGTTGTATAACTCTGCTCTTTTACATGGAGGATGTTATGTCACGTGTGGTCAACACCTTTGCTTCTCCTCTTTAGGCCAATGCTGGATGTTTTCAACAAGTGCTATTACATTGCAGTCCCCTATGAGGAGTGCAAAAGAAGGAGAAGGTGAGCTAAATTTGTGCTCTCACAGTGTTCTACATTAATCTTATTAACTTATTCACTTACTTTATTTATTATTATGATTTTAGTACCAGACAGTACACTGTCCCTGATCCTCCTGGCCTGTTTGACGGTCATGTGTGGCCCATGTACCTGAAGCACAGAAAGCAGATGGAAGACCTCGGTTTGAATATTGGTACGATGCGATCACGGTCCATATTTGTAAACCAAATCTCATTGTAGTGTTCCACCTGTCTGTGGTTGGAATTTTTATCAGTTTTTGGTGTAAAAATACGTTTTGTGTTTTGTTGCAGAGTACCTTGATGGTTTGAAATCCAAAGAAGAAATCTACGACCAGGTGTATGAGGACATTCAGAACAACCTGCTCAATCGTTTATAGGTAAGAAGGAAGGATCTGAAGTTGTAATGGAAAATTTATTTAAATATTTATAACATTTTGCATGTAAAATGTGAGACCTTGTCTAATGTGCATTTTATTTTTTTTGTTTTGCAGCAGGAGGACTTCTTCACACCTGTACAGATTTTGTAAATAGCCAATGATTCTTTTTTATAATGTGTAATTTAATTTTTTTTTTTTGTATATAGAAAGGAGCCATGTTAACTTATGTTGTTTTTACCTGCTTCTCATGAACAAAATGTTTTTGTTTCATTAAAAGTTGACTGGTCGTCATTATTTTTGTCATGCAGTTGACCATTGTTGGACTACTGGTCTCTACCAGTGTCTCCTTCCAATAAACTCACGAGTTTCTGTTAAATACAGATCATCAAAACACCTTTGTGTTTTTTGTTGTTGTTTGTTTTACTATCAACATTTCTACTACTTAAATTAGGGTAGAAAAAGAAGTTTTAGTCTTCTGTAATTGTATAAATGGTTGTATTTCTGAGATCAAAACCGATGTGAAAAACTTCCCCATCTCTTGCAGAGTTTTTGACAAGTTAATTATAGCTGCTGATTTTCTTTTTGTTAGCCATTAATAAGCCACACTCATTAACTGTCTTTGTAACATGAAGTGCAATATATTCCTCTACATATACCTAAAACACACTTTGGAAATGTTTTTGATACTAAGATTAAAGAAATGGGAAATAAACTCTGAAAGTGAGATTTATGGAGTTACTCTATTTTAGAATTGATGTCAGCTTTTTTTTTAAGTCTACAAAACAACAATTTAATAAGTGTGGGAATTATATTTTCTCAGAGCCAAATTAGTTTGAAAGTTTTTTTTTTTTTATGAAATGAAATCATTTGAAAACTTCATTTGCTTTTTTTTTGTCTGGCAGAAAAAAATCTGAAAGGGTAAATACCTATCATGCTAAAATTACAATTAATAAGTTAGCGGAAACAAATCAAATTATGCACTTTGGTTCTGAAAATGTATAAAATAACGTGGAAAAACAGTTTCTGACAAGTTTATAGAATGTAATGAAACTGAAAGATGGTTACAGGAGCCGCTGACTGACAAAGTTGGCTTCTGAGAATTTTATTAAGCAACTATCTTGATGAACCTGCAAAATTTGGTTGATGTATAATTTAATTTCCTGGACACCTCTAGAACACAATCTAGGGGAAGTCACTTAACTGAGACCCTTGGCATCTATTTTAGAAACAGGAAGCGCTCAGTCAAATCACTACTGTATGTCTGTCCTCGTGGGTGTTTCCAGATTTACAAACCCAAAATAACTGTCCTCGCTCATCTGAAGTAGATGCTGCAGTAGGTCACAGGCTACCCAAAAGATTTAGGCTATTGGCACAAGATTATACTCACTTACGGCTCATGGTTCTCTAAGCACGTGCTGCCGGCATCTGCAATATATGTTTCTGTACTACATGTATAAATAGATCAGGATAATTTCACATTTCCCTAAAGAGAACATCATGGCCAAGTGTAGGATGTCAGGTAAGTGTTAAATTTAAGCTTCCTCTCTCCAAAGTAGGTGGAAGTTCAATGACTGAGATAAGTTTTTTCCCCTCTCCTTTAACATTTTCAGCTTGCTTTAGTGATTGAAAATAGCTTGATAAAGTTTCCCAGCAGGTTTTTCTCTCTCTGACTGCTTCTCCTGATAAATCTGTCTGAAAGAATCTGTTGTGACTCAAGGATTCTGGCCATTTGTTGGCACCTTTTTTGCAACAGCAGCCATTCTGACATCAGCTGTAGGTATATGTGATCTGTCATGTGGGTGTCAGATGGATACTGGGTGGAAAGGTGATTATTGTAACATCCTAACAGGTGGTGGCACACAAATCCCCCTTTGGCTTGGACTCACAGTGCTAAAAGTGACACCAGCATAGACGATGCCTGCCAGGACAAACACAAATAAAGACGCGTTTCACATAATAGGGCATCATATTTCTGCGGTACACTGTTGGAATAATATTCCATCCCCATCAGAAGTGACCCAGTGTGAAAAGGTAGCTCCATTATCCCAAACTCAGTAAAGAGCAGCCTTGGAGCAGAAAGTTTCCTGCAAAAACATGAGCTGATTTCATCTTTCCTCCAGCGTAAGACAGAAGCCCTTTCACTATTTCTACCCAAGAGCGAACCACAACCCTGAGGACAGTTATTTCTGCTTTATTGCTGGTACTCGGTGTCCTCAATTACACATGTAGAACACTGTTGAACTACGTCCTGTTTTTGTGGGCGTTACATGCCTTTTTTGGAACAGAGTGCTGTGCTGGGTGGTTTTACCCCACACTGCATCACAATGAGACAATGTGCATAACGTGCTGTACGCCAGGTGGGGAGGAACACTGGAAACAAGCTTGATCAGAACAAAAGGTCCAACTGTTTTTCTGTCTGCAGAAAACAGTTTTGTGTATTTGGTCCAAAATGATACAGATTCAGAATATGATCGTGTGGATTGTTTAGTGCATGAAAAGTGTCTCTCTTAGTGGTGTAATGAGATATAAATGAAAGTGACTGGCTGTAGTAATAATAATCTGCTCACAGTCTCAGCTGAACTTCTGGCCTGTAATTATGTCCCACCGCAGGCACACATGCACAATGCTTTCCTTCTGTTTGTCACATTCATACATGTATACATATATATTTAGGCCGTTTAGAGTGAAGGAAGTCTGCTTTTAGTTCTTTGATTGCAGAGTGTGCTACTGTCTTTTTTCACTGTTCCCTCTGACTGTGGCTACTTGTCTGTCTGCACGTCTCGGCAGCCAGCATGACTAAGGACAAAATAGAAGGAAACAAAGGCAAAGGTGAAAGATTCTCACATTCCTTCAGCATGGAAACTGTTTATTACCACGATCAGGCAGCAATTAGAGCTCGTGGTTTGTTTTTGTTCTTTTCTTTTTTATAATTGTTTTGCTTTGTGTAGGGCTCATTCAAAGAGAAAAGATCTGAAATATGAGTTAAGTAAAGTAGGATCTGAAACTGTTCTCATAGAAGTGGTTAATGTTTTTGCACAGTTTTTTTTAACACAAAACAGTAGGGGTTATTTATAATAGATAATTTCATGAAACATTGCACAACTACCCAAAAGCAGTTCTTTCTCATATTTTCACGTTGTTCTTTTAAAGTCATCAACTCAGAGATTTTGCAGCTCACACTATTATATTGAACACAGAACATTGTAAGGACATTTTACACAATGTGAAGTTTGTGTGTGATGCCAGTGTTTGGGTAAGCATGTTGAAGACTAAGGTAGAACATAATGGAGAACAATGCATTAAAAAGCCTGTAAACCTCAATGAATTGAAACAGTGTGTTAAAACAATTATTTTAAATTACAGTATTGCAGGGAATTTATAGAGCTTTTGGTTGGCAAATAAAACGCATCAGCTTACTTATTTGGACAAAGATTAAGCAATAATCCAATCCTTTGGTTAGATCCTGGTCACATTTGTAGAGACAGGTCACATTAAGAAAAAATAATTTAATTTTATCTGAGTTCCAACGTTGGTCTAGTCACTCTCCAATGTTGCTGACAGCAACATCTTTTTAAGTTCTCCTTGTTTCTAAGAGCTGGAAAATTGGCATTATGAAATGCAAACAGTGTCACATATCTGTGTAGATTTTAAAGAGCGGTCTGTTGCTTAACAGTCTAGGATGCAAGCTAAATTAAACTCCACTGTTACGTGTGAGAGGGCTGTAAATAAACCTGACCTTAAAGTAACATCTACATGAAAAGAGACCTAATTATGTAACATATATCTAGGAAAAGTTATTTAATGGTTTATGGTTTGAATTTATTCTTAGTAATTCATTAATATTGTATATTGAACATTTTTCGCCTCATCTTTGTTTTGAAACAGTGAAAAGGCCTCATATCTGATGAAGACCTCAAGAAACCTTGACTCACACGATTACAAAGGAAATGCCAATCTTTCTGTGGGGACTCAGCGCCCCCATCTGGCAGAAAGGTAAATTAGAACAATGATCACCGGACACTGCTTTTTATTTTTTTATTACGCTAAGCAGGTTAAAAAAAACTCACTTTAAATAAATCTTTGATTTTGGGGCTGTCTGAGCTTAAGTTGTGTTGTTTTAGCTGACACTGACTTTATTGACTTTAACATTTTATGCTGAATTCACATCCCCGTGTTTTCCCCACCCCTAGACAAACATAATGTTGCAGATAAAAAGGCATTGGAAGAAATATGATACTTAATGTTTTCCCAATTAAAAATCTGAAAAGAGAGCACCTGTGAATGGTAATTTCCAAGTATTGTCACAAATACTGAAATGTATTTAGATGTGGACTTTAATTAGGACATTATGGCTTCATCTAAAGTCCAGGCTGCATCTAGAGTTGTTGTCCTGCTGAACCTCGACCTCAATCAGAAATCTTTAGTAGCCTCTAGATTTTCTTTCAAAATTGCACTTTACTGAGATTCATCAAGACTCCAATCAATTCTCTCAATGCAGTTTCACTGAGCCTGCTGAAGGAACAGCATAATGTTGTCACCACCATGTTTCATGTGTCCTGAGTTAGATTTGTTTCACGTTTTGTATGTTGGCCAAAAAAGATTGATTTTGTCGACCAAACCACCTTCTTCCACATGTTTACTGTTTCCCCTAAACAACCTGTGGTCCTTTAAGGGTATTTCTTCTTCTGAGTTTTCCATAAAAAACACAACTTTTCCCCCTTCAACACACTTTTTCACTTGAGTTTTTGATCCCAAAATGAATGTGAACCTCTAGTGGGTCTCTCTGTTCACTGTGTTAGTTTAGGTTGACAGCAATGTCTTGGTTTAAAATTGCACCAAACTCCTTCATTTTATACCACCAGTTTAACCTGTCTAATGTATTCCTTGGTCTTTATGATATTTTTTGTTCTCTAATGTTGTTAAAACAAACAAATAAACAAAACTCTGGCCTTACAGAAAAAATATATTTGCTAACTAGATGATTTCTGAAAAGAAGAAGTTTAAGAGTATCAGAGGGGTCTTAATAAAATGCATGCCACACTTGTTTAGATTTCTTTATGTTTAAATTGTGCCTCTTTGGTCACATCTTGCCTGACACACTTTAAAAACGATTCTGACCAAGAAGATTTGAACTAATATGTAATTAGTACAATTCCACCTACATTAATTGCACATTAACTAGTACAGTTAATGTAATTTCTTCCATAACTTTCAGGATTTTATTTATTTAAATCTGAAATAAAACTGTTTGCCCGCATGGGTGAGACTTCCCCTACGTCCTCCCCTCTTGCCAGTGATGCTGTGCGCAAGTGCGTGGTGAAGTCAAGTGGATTTGAAACCTCTCCTACTGGTCTAACTCAAGTATCCCTCCAAACTCATTCACTTGTAGGACTTTTCAGGGAGAGAGACTAAAATCTCAGTAAGCCATGGAGAAGATCTGGTTTCTTCTTACTTGCCTTCTCGTTGTCCTGGTGCGTTTAGGCGCCGGTCAGGACCATTTACGCGCGCCTGTTGGCCCCTGGAGACAGCGCATTCAGTGGGAGAATAACGGTCAGGTGTACAGTTTGCTCAGCACTGGGACTCAGTATCGCTTGCCGTCCCAGAACAGGAGACGCACCCAGATGTTACTAACAGCAAAAAACTATTTAAACCAAGTCAACCCTCCTGTTGCGCTCATGAGAGCCACCAGAACCAGGTCTGTGAGCCTCCAAGACTCGGACCACTCTGAGCAAAATGACCAAATAGACACGTCGCTTCTTGGAGCAGATGTGCAGTACCCCCTGTCCGCGGATCGGACCGGCACACAGAGTCAGTCCAATGTGGCTGTGGATTATCACTCAAGCCAGGCTCCGGCTAACAGTAGCGCTGCTGTTTTCATCCAGGAGTTTTCCGGCAGCGGAATCCCCAGAGGAGGCCGGGGTACTGCTGCGGAGGACAGCGGCGCGCAACAGACCACTGCGGCACCAGCAAGGGCGCAGGGTTTGACGCACAGCCAAGTCGATAGAGTCTCCCCTGAGGGCTCGGATTCAGTCCACACATCTGCTTGGGTCAACCTGGCTAGTGACGGTCGAGTCACCCAGCAGACCAGAACGCAATCCCTGACCAGAGTCACTCCAGAGGTGGATGATTCCAGCAACGCTGTTGAGACTCAGTTCCCTCCTAGGAGTCCAGATACAACAGGTGCAGGTGATCCTCGGGATCCACACAGCATCCACCACAGGAACTCGGTTTTCTATAATGTTTACCCAGCAGACCGCAGGAATAGGCAGAACGCGCGCAACCCACCCGGCACCGGCCACGGCACCAGGTTCTTCCACAACGGTGAGACGAACAGCAGACTGGATAGGAATTAGTTTATTTGTCTGACATCAACCGTAAACCATGATTCAGAGCCGGTCAAAAGCTTTATGGGGCCCTAAGCAGAATCTTCTAAAACCACCAGGCCTCACAGTTCAATCATTTAATATAATCTAAACGTGGCGTCATACATCTAGCATTGTTACTATGTTTACAGGTGAAAAATAAATGTGTTCAAAACATTGGAATCAGTTTCAATTCAGCAACAGTCATTTCGATACCACATTGGATTTTAAATTACGCTAATTCAGATTTGGTTTCTAAAAGTGATTTTTTTTTTTTCAGATTGAGCAATTCACATTCAATCTGACAAATTTAGCTGCTAACAGCACCAAGTTCTGCGCTGCTTGAGCCAATTTCATTGCATGTTATATTTTTATGTACTCATTCTTCTCACAAATATTTATATAGCGTGCGCATAATGTTTCTGAATGTTTGAAAAATCTAAAAATATTTTTTTTTGATTCTTATGGAAATTCTGTTTTGACTGCTTTCCCAGTTTTAAGTCATTTAACAGAATGCTTCAAATCAGTCCTCAAAGACATGGCTTTAGACAAATGGGTGGAAAATAGATGTATTTTTTGGAGTAGCTACTTTGTTATTACTTCTGCTGTTTCATTGATTGTTTTATGTAAAAATGTAAAGTATGTAAAATCTGCTCAACAACAAAATATGCCACCTATAGGAACATCTTTGTCTGTTTCAATAGACTGAGTTACAGTCTATTGCATTGAAGTTACACAATAACAAGTAATTTCATTTGTGTATAAAAAGCCTTGAAACATATTGTAGGGGCTTCTTATTCCACCACACTAATAATAGTATTAGGTAGAATAAATGGGTTATTCAGAGTCTTCTGGTGTTCAATCACCATCCATCACACCAGCTGGTTAGGTCTGATATTCTGTTTGCAGCTATGCATTAAATCACAAGACCAGCCATACAAATGTACCTGTTTTATCTTTGAGTAACTTATATTTTATTATTGGCAGGTCTCCCAGACCTAATCCCTGACCCATACTACATCCAAGCAGCTTTGTACGTCCAGAGAGTACAGATGTATGCACTTCGCTGTGCAGCTGAAGAGAACTGCCTTTCCAGGTACTGTTATGTTCAACAACAAAAATCCTCCATTTTTGTTGTTCTCAGGACCATATACAGTTTGGTTTTTTTTTTGCATGTAATCATGTTGCAACCACAGTTAGATATTTTACTGAGATTTTATGTGGGGGATAACATGACATAGCATATGTGGCATATGTGGCCAATATGGCCCACACTTTCTTTAGTACAAGGGGGAGCAAGCAACCCAAGACCCAAACAGCAAAGCGACATGTGCAAAGTCTTGTTTTTATTACAAAAAGAATCACTGATCGTGACAACAAAACAATCCTCTTTTTCGCTGTTAAAATCCAGTGTTCAGTAATTGTCTTTAAAAGTCACCAATTGGAAGTCACAGGTTGGGCTCCACTTATTCTCCTACTTCTGGTGAAGGTAATCCGTCTGTAGCGGCCTCTTGCCGATCCACAGCTGGCTGCACGACGCTCCAGCACCGCTCAGCTCTTCGGCGTGCCACGCCCCTCTTCGGCTCGCTCCAGCTAAAACAACAAAGCAGGAAAGCGCCAGCATCCCCGCACCAAAACTCTGCCGCAAGACGCATTTCCTGCCAATGATCTCTGAACGACATGGGACACTACTTACAGGCGCGGGCAGAGGTTTTCCTCTGCCCTGATCCTCTGTACTGAGCCTGACGTGCGGGTTCCGTCTGCCCCTCGCTCCACAGCATGTCGATCACTGCAGCCTCCAGAATCGCGCTCCCCCTTTCCATCCAGACTCCTTTTATTTTGGCTTTAATCAGCCTCTGCTGACACCTGTATGGGTGGCCAATTAGTGCGCTCCGCCTCCGTAGACAATCACCTTCAGTCCGGTGCGTTAGGAT
>CAEFZY010072700.1:0-11117 GCA_903066815.1 Brachyrhaphis roseni | reverse complement strand
CCCAGGCCTCTGGTAGAGGACCCGAGCTAAGAGGAAGAAACACCACCCGCGGTGGGTGAGAAGGGAATTTTTTTTTTTTTTATACTGTATATATATATATTTGTATTATTTCTCTTTTCATCAACTTATTCTATTATCATCATTGTACAGCACTTTAAACCTGTTTTAAAAGCTATATAAATAAATTTGACATTGACATTCCAGAAAGAGCAACTGAGAGCAGTGAGGAATGTTGCTGTAGTCCAGTGGTTCCCAAAGTGTGGGGCACGACCCCTAGGGGGGACTCAGTGCCATTGCAGCAGGGGCGCGGGAAGCGATATGGATGAATAATAAAATAAAAAAACAGTTTCTCTGTAAAGATGGTTTGTAGTGTGTTTTGTTGCAACCAGAAGTGTGAAATAAACTTCAGTGGAGTTTGAAAATAAAATATGTGTATAGGTTTATGTCTGGTTGAACGATGTGTGTGCCAAGTTGATTTTTTTTCTTTTCTTTTTTGGGGGGGATTTTATTGTAATCCATAGGGGTCCCAGAAAATCTTTGGGAACCACTGCTGCAGCCATACTTCTGTCAGATTAAAAGTTTCTGTTTATAGCTGTGAGCATGAGATGGTATATATGTGTGTGTGTGTGTGTGCGTGTGTGTGTGCATGCGTGTACATGCGTACATTTTCAGCATCCTGAAGGACCTGCTGCGTGTCCAGCAGAGTATCGGCTACTGTCCACAGTTTGATGCTCTGTTTGATGACCTGACTGCCAGGGAGCATCTGCAGCTTTACACTCGCCTTCGTGGCATTCCCTGGAAGGACCAGGAAAGGGTCAGTCTCACACACATACACACATACTTTTTTACTGTTGTAGAGACTAGCTAACCTGGAACAACTGAGCCATTCATTTTGAGGAAATCTTTCATCTCTCCTTTAGTGTTGTGAGAAAATATTTGTCTCTTCTGTTACTTTTCTTAAAAAAAAAAAAAAAGCTGTCCCAATAAACCTGGCTGTGTGAGACAGTAGTTATTCCATTCAATAACTGATTAACCATATTGTTGGTTCATTTTCTGAAGCCAAACTCATAGCTGATTACTGCCAGTCTTTAAGAATCAGTAAATGATGTAAATGGGAGCTATGTGACAGCACAAAGTGGGCTTAGAGAGGAACTCATTCTAAAGTTGAACAGCTGAGAAACCGAGTCAGTGACAGTCTGAAAATAATAGCGAATTTTATTTGACATTGGAACAGGTATTTCTTCAAAATGAGATGTGGTGGTGGTGCAGGTGTTGAACACAGCCCACATAAGGAGGCCTTAGTCTTCGACGCAGTCGTCACAGGTTCCGTTCCTGGCCTGGAGACCTGTTCCACATGTCTTCCTTCTCTCCCTGTTTATCCACTTCCTGTCTTAGCACTTTCAAAAAAAGGCCACTAGAGCCAAGAAAAAACTTTAAAAAAAATTTAAATATTTATTTCAATGAGATTTATCCTGCATAAATAAAGGTCAGATAAAATAAATGCTTACAAATACTTCAGAGTCACAGTGAGAACTGTTCTATGTTTAGAGGCAGGTGTCTATGGACAACCTGTCCAGGAAGTCAAAGAACAACAAAAGATCCAAACTACAACAGCAAGCTAAACAACTGAAGGTCAGTCTGGACTTCAGTCCCACTGAACATGGACTGATCTGAAATAGGCTGAATTTGAATGATTTAAGGTTCTTCAAAGGAAGATTATTAGCTACCAAAAGCTTGCTGGTAATTGCTGTATCTTTACATACATATCAGGATATTTGTGGAGGAGGCTTGCTATGTCTCTCTAACATCCTCCCAATGGATAACACATTCATGAGTCACACAGGAACTCAGGCAACTTTCTCTTTAGTGAAAATATCTCCTGCTGTCCTTTAACTATTTCTTTGTGTGACTCCAGGTTGTGCAGTGGGCTTTAGAAAAGCTGGAGCTGTCAAAGTATGCAGACAAGCCAGCTGGCACTTACAGCGGAGGAAACAAACGCAAGCTCTCCACAGCTATTGCTCTGATCGGATACCCGTCCCTCATCTTCCTGGTAAAATATTTGACTAGATTTGTTTGCTGGTCATAAGAACCAGGAATATGTGAAACATTTAGATGTTCTTGTAACAGTTTAAGTTGTTTTGAATAAGGTAAATGGGAAATTGTTGAGACTTTTTAAAGTGATTACTTGACAAGGCTTCATGTTCCAGAGCTGAGCTGTTTACGTTGCTTCTACCCACCAAGACCAGCAGGGTGTCAGGACAGCTGGTGTCTTCAGACAACTCATTAGTCCATCTGAGGGTCCAACCACACACACTGTCTTATCTAAGAACAATGTAGAGAAACCAGTTTACCCACCAGTCATGTTCTTGGGCAGTGAAAAAGACAAAGCACCCAGAAAAAACACAAATCTGAGATTTTATTTTTCTGTATGAATAATTTGACATAATATATATATAAAAAAACACTGGACATATAGTTATTGTCTTTTCAGTAACTATTGATGAGATTACATGGCCCTCAACCAAACTGACCAAATGTAGTTCTGCCCCTCTGTTGAGTTGAGTGAGACTGCCTCGTTTTTGGAGCTTGTCGTGGAAAAATTTCTTTAACAAGAGTCTGGATGAGAAGAAATAAGAAATGTATTAAAACCTTGCAAGGTGACAACAGAAATACAGAGTGAAAGGTGTCTGTCAGTCTGCTCTGACCAACAGTGCATCTGACTTCCTTTTATAGTTTTGGTCAGAGAAGAGAGACTTGATTGGACTAGAGGTGTGAATCCCTGATTGTAATATACCAAATACTCTGTGGAGCCCAATACAGATGGTCTGGCCATTTGTCTATTGTTAAGGATAGAGGATTGTTCTCTAATGCTAAAGAGGGCAGATAAGTTCTGGGTTGGAGAACTAACACTTAGATCGTCTCCAGGTCTATGTGACATATGATAAGACTATGTAGATAACCTAAAGCAGAAGAGGGGTGAGGAGCACATTCCAGTCAAAATAAAGAAATCAGATGGAGGGAAAACAAATGCTTTTCTTCATGTGACATTATGAAGAAATCTGATTTCAAAACATGGAACTAGTAACAATAGCTAATTGTTAAGAGCCGTTGCCAGGCAACAGACACCCTGCTATTCAAGGATTCGATCCTTGGATCCTTGAATGTCAGAACAAAATCTAAGGATAGATA
Source organism: Brachyrhaphis roseni (assembly GCA_903066815.1). NCBI lineage: Eukaryota > Metazoa > Chordata > Actinopteri > Cyprinodontiformes > Poeciliidae > Brachyrhaphis > Brachyrhaphis roseni. Next base: position 7,928 of record CAEFZY010072700.1, on the reverse strand, counting down.
ATTTGTCTGCACTGCCACCTGGTGGGTGTTTGTTAGAACACAGAACATCCAGATGATGATCTGCTGCTTCACAAACCGTCCAAAACACTCAGGATTTATCTGCAAATGTATGACATCATTCCCTTTTTTAAGGACTTCATGAATCTGCTGATGCTGACATGTATTTATGCCTTATAGTTGGTCAGCTATGATTAATACTGATTAAGAATTCTGGGGAAAAAAGTACAAAAATCTAAAGTTTTACTGTCAGGACTAAATACAAAATGATTTAATCTCCAAACAAAAGTGATAACTCAATATTTTTTATAGTTTTAATATGTAATCGAATATTTCTAGAAATGAGATAAAGCGGTTGGGTGACATGTGGTTAGTGTCTCGTGTCTGTGTGTGTGTGTGTGTGTGAGCCTCTGCTCTGTTCCTGTGTTCTCCAGGATGAACCCACCACTGGCATGGACCCCAAGGCCCGCAGGTTCCTCTGGAATCTAATCCTCGACATAATAAAGACGGGCCGCTCCGTTGTGCTCACATCACACAGGTAGGGGGCGCTGCCTGCATCAGCGTGTCTAACCTTCTGGCTCTGATTGGCTCTAACGTCTGCTTTGATGTATTCACCAGCATGGAGGAGTGTGAGGCACTGTGCACTCGACTGGGAATTATGGTAAACGGCCGGTTTAAATGTCTGGGCAGCATCCAGCATCTAAAGAACAGGTGAAGAACAAAACCTTGACTATGCTGTTAGTGAGATCCACTCTGGTCCACCCTAGTTGTTGTGGATGTCAGCATTTATTTGGCAGTTTTTCTGGAAAACATCTGGACTTGCTACTTTAAACCAGTTGGAGGAGACGATGGAAGATGACGGCCATCTTTTTGTACCTTCAGGGTTCAGGGACATGTGGCAGTAAGAAAGCCGCCAGCTGCCTCAGTACAGATGCTGCCTATAAAAACTATTCACTCCCTTGAATGTTTTAACTTTGTATTGCTTTTTAAAATCAATCATTTGACAAAAAATTTTAAAGCAAAATTGCATAACATATGTGTTTGCATAAATATTCACCCCCTTTAAAGTGACTGACCTAATTCAACAGATGTTTTGTTGGCCAGCTGATCCCCACTCAGCAGGAAGAATGGAGGAAAACTGCAGCTTCCTGACTGAGACCGATGCACACAGACTCTGTGCTGGGACAGCAGCCAAATACTGACTTAAGGAAGTGATTATTTATACATGTATTTATATCTGGGAGTTGTCAAAAAGAGCCAAATTTTACTGATTGTGATTTATTGGTAAAAGTAACAAAAAGGTGAAATATACAAGGGGTGAATACAGGCTAAAAAGGATCTTAGTTGTATGAAACCACAAACTTCATTAAGCAAATTGTTTATGCAAAACTGTATTATTTTTGTTCATGAGAACAGAACAAATAAACTGAGTCTATCTGGACTCAAGCTGACCTGCTGGGTCTGCAGTTTACCTCAAAAACAAAGAAAGAATCTGAGAAACAGAAAATCCAAGTACCGGTAAATGTTTTAAACATTTTGATTATTTGTTAATCTGACTGAGGTTTATTCATGTCTAAATTTTTTGTTGGATATTAGCAATTATTTTATAATATCAAACAAAGATCTTTCCTATTTTTAATATCACTATTTTAAATTCTGTCAGAAGCTTTAGAGAAACACAAGAACTACTGGAGATAGCAAATAGCAGACGTAAAGAAAAAGAGAAGCTGAATTGATTATTTAAAACATACAGTATGAAGAACGAAGGCCGCATAAATAAAGTGAATTAAACGGAATTAACAAAATCAACATACTGACAAGAGATCATGTTGTGTAACAAGGACTGGTAATCTGAACATCATGACAGAGAGTTGAGAAAATGAAGACTGAATTTCCAGATGACGGCTTGTTGCTAGGAAGTTCAAATGATGAATCAGAGGTTTGGTGGAAGCAAGCTACTACTGGAAGGATGTGTCGTTCTGTGGTCATATTCCAGATTTGGGGATGGCTACATGATAACTGTGAGGACTAAAAGCAGCGGTAATGTGAAGGAGGTGGTGCGGTTCTTCAACAGGAACTTCCCTGAAGCCATTCTGAAGGTAAAAGCCAGCAGCCAGAACATCTGACTCCTAAACCTGTACAGGTGCTTCCTTTAATCTGCTGCCATCTTCCCAGGAGCGTCACCACACCAAAGTCCAGTACCAGCTCAAGTCTCAGCACATCTCCCTGGCCCAGGTGTTCAGTAAGATGGAGCAAGTGGTGAAGGTCCTGGGCATTGAGGACTACTCCGTCAGTCAGACCACCCTGGACAACGTGCGTCCCCTCAGACTGCGTCCCACAGTTTAATGAGGACAGCTGAATTAACCGCTGCCTTCTTCCTGTCCAGGTGTTTGTTAACTTTGCCAAAAAGCAGAGCGACAACCTGGAGCAGCAGGAGATTCTACCCCCTGGTGGCGAGCAGTCCCCATTGCAGCGCATCTTCAGTTTATTGAAAGTCCGGCATTCTAACACGGAGTTGAATGCTCTGATCAGTGAGGCTCCAGAGGAGCTCGAAAGTGATGATGATGAAGGACTCATCAGTTTTGAAGAGGAAAGGGTGAGTAATATTTCAGATATACCAAAACCCAACAACAGATTATCTGCATCCCTTCTTTGTTCAGTTGGGTTCAGTTTGTCTGTAGAGCAGCAGGTAACATCAGAGTTTATCTTTCACAGGAAAAACAGATGAAGATTATGAGCTGAGGATGCCAACAGCACCTCACCATCTGAAACACTGTTCATACAATAAGTTAGAATATTAATGACAAGTTTTATTTTAGAAACTTTATTATTAAGTGAAACATATTAATAATTACTCACAGATGTATGTTTTCCAGTTTATTTCTGGTAATTATAATGATTTTCCACTTCCAGCTAATGAAATAATGACATTTATTATTTACATCAGACAGATAAAAAATAGCTTTTTAAAAAAAACATGAATCTGGGCTTAATAAAAAACTATGTTTAATAGCTGCTTACAGATTATTTTCAAAAGTTACTGACAAACCAGCCTCATCAGGACATAGATTCTAATTTATTCAATATGACTGTACACCCTGACATCCTGTCCATGCGCACTACAAACTGGATTTGTAACAATTTTTCCACAGCTGATTGTAGATACAAATGTTAAACCAGTGGCATAGAGAGTTACGACGCTCTTCTCACATGGTTCACGAAGCTTCAACAGTCCAAACATCTCAGCAGCTTGTGGTGCGACGTATCGCAAATAAATTACTTTCATTATTTATTGAGCAATAATGAGCTGATTACTTCACTATGTGTTTAATCAAAGCAATTTTTGATGCGTCAGGGACATTTATCAGTGTTATAAATTTTAGAGGGAAACGAGACTGCAAACATATTGCACAGTACATTTGGGCTACAGACCATATATGTCAAATGCATCACACTATCCATGTATATCTGTAGTATCCAGATATTACAGGTAGAAAATAAATTTTATGCCAGAGTTAAATTAAAACATTACTGAGGAAAATATGTAGCTGTTTTGACTGAAGACTTGTGATGAAATCTTCATTTGTGTCAAAGACATTTTTAATGTGAAATGAGTATGTGGCTCTAGACAGGGTTCATTGATTGTGCTTGTAGTCTGACAACTCAAACAAAACACCTGGACAGGAAGTCATGAACAGAGTCTGGAGGAGTCAGAGCTCGTAGTGAGCTTTCCCTGGAGCACTGAGAGTGTCCTCATCACTCTTTTCTAAAACCTGGCAGCATTAGCCCAGTCTGGTACTGTCCCAGTCCACAATCCATAAATCACCTCAAGATACATTTGCCATTTTGTCTGAAACTGCAGCTGAAATGCTACCGCTGAGAAATATTATCAGAGGGTACACAGCCACATGTCCAGCACACATCATGTGCACGTTGCACAAAACCTACACAAACCGAAAAAACACAAATACAGACCACATGCGTGTAATGTGCGGATTAGATCTGCTTTTTTTAATTTACAAATTATACCAAATAATAAAGACATGAAAGCGAAGCCTACCTGTGTGATCCACGGAAAGAGGAGGATGTTAATTCCCAGGTTCAGGTTTCAGATGTTCAGAAGAGGAGATGGTGAAGCAACAATGTTTGCTTCATTTCTTCTCTTCTGGCAAAGTTTCAATTAGATTTAACTGTTTAACCTGCAGTTTTACAGCAAAACTCAGGAAGAGCGGCAGATGACATGGTCGGCCAACTGAGTGACCTGTCAGCTCTATAGTTCACAAAAAAAACCTTTTAAACCGGCGATCTGTCAGAACCACACATACGGTAAAAAGCTCAGGCACTCAACTCCTCTTGGAACGGTGAAGGTTCAAATCCACTCATTAATTTTTAGCTCACAGCAAGAGTTCCAAGCCGTCAAATAAACAAAAGTAAACTGACCAATAAGATTTCAGCTTTGGCGTGCCCTTTGACCGCCACAGACTCACACTGATGTGCTTTATGTACAAGATATTTAGACACAAAAGATTTTTTTTCTTCTCCACAATTGTGTTAATAGTAAAGAGGGTTAGATGATAAAAAATCCAATTAAAATTTTTTACTTAAAGGAAAATCTCGATTTACACACAGTGTGAACCACTGCAGACGCTACTGTACTGTGATTGATAGGTAAAATGGATGAGCTATAAAAGGGAACCACAGTCAGAAAGGCTGCTACTCCCAGCAACTTCTTATAAATATGAAAGCCTCTCCTAGGCCCAAGGGGCAGAGGGAGGGAGGTTGGGCAACACGGACACAGTTTTTGACAATTCTTTGCAGTTTAGGGTGATCAAGTTTTCACTAAAGAAATGCTGCTGTTGAATTTTAGGGAATAAAATGTTTATTTTGTTATTTTGAATAAGAATTTAATTATTTGTTTATTTGTATTTTTCAATGTATTTCTAATGCTGTATAAACAAGGCTTAAGTGGTTAAATGAAAAATCTGCTTAATATGCCAATTCATTTTATCTGAATAATCGTCAGGATAATTGATTATCGATTGATGATCACATTAAGACAAGACCCGGTGTCATTCTCTGACCTCTGCCTTTGACCATGCAGCTGGAAAGCAGACTGTGAAAAACGAACTTTCCCTTTGGGTGTGTGTGTGTGTGTGGGTGTGTGTGGCAGGTGCAGCTCTCCTTCAACACAGACACCCTCTGTTAAAACAGAAAAACTTAGGAGCAGAGACTGAACTGATCCCACTCTTTCGGACTTCTGAGGCTTAGAGTGGCCTCTGACCCTGGGGGACGTTTGGACCTCTGCAGGCTGCTGGGTGGGATAGCGGTGGTTGCAGACAGAGCTGCAGGAGCAGGATGGAGGGTCACTCCACCCACAGTTTCTCCTGAATGTATGAGTGGCTGTCATGCAGCTAGATGGATGTGAAAGACTGTTTGGTTCTGCAGCTTACTTTGACCAGATGGACCAGTGGAACCAGAGTGGAACCAGAGTGAAACCAGAGTGGAACCCTCACACCAATCTCAGCTTGCCTTGAGAGCATGCAGTCATGATGAGAATGTAATAGTCTATTTTTCTGTGGCAGGAAGAATGATTTATTTTGGCTATTGTAAGAACAGCAGATCTTACATAGAGACACTTTTTGATGTCAGTCACCTAGAGGCCGTTCACAAAGCTTGATTATTGTCCTGATGGTGGCACACTGTTCTCATCTTGCTCTGTGACAAACAAATGTTTTCCTTTGTGCTTTAGACATATCATTATATTGTGGACTATCAGTTTTATGCTGTAGTGCCGACAGTGTATATAGTAAGCTACTGCATCAACCTGCAGAGACGACGACACGCTACCACCACTGTGATACTAAAATCAATTTACTACTGGGACTAAGTTCAGCTTAATGTTTATTAATTATAAAATTTCTGTGATATATTTTATATAAATGTGCAAAAGACAGAAAAAAGAAGCATATTTCCAGAAAGCAGAAGTTAAATTATTTGCTGGCATGTGGATTTAAACAACTTTTTTCATTAGTTCTGTTAAACCAAGTAGTGATTCCTCCTTTCACAAACCTTTCCGGTCCTGGATTTTGGTTTTAATATTTAAATACTGGTATTTTTCTGATGTGATCGTTAAACTTGAAACCTTTTGATTTTTTTTTTTGTCTGAAGGTGTATAAGCAGACAAGGGCATTGTCAGCTTGTATTCATTTTATTGTAAAATCTGATTGAAAATGCCACATCTGGGTCTGGCAGATGCACGTCTGTCTGATCACCTGTCTCTGAAGTCACAGCTCTGAACATTTTCCTGTTAAATTAATGAAAAGAATCATAGATCAGTTTAGTTCTTCATTCTTTTGAATGCAAACATATAACTATAGTTATCAGTTTTACCATAATTAAGTCTAATTACAGAAGCGGCGTGTAGGTCGATTCTCACTGCTGCTGTGGGAACCATCAGCAAGGAAGAAAAAGATGTCCATTAATTCACCAGGTAGAAAAAACAACATTCACTAGAGATCAATCTGATCATTTCCAAACAATCTGAAGTTCGTTAATGTGAAAAGGAAAGTTCAGGTAGGAAACCTGCCAACCCCAAGAGAAAAGGCCCACCTCAGACTCTTCAGGCTTCAGTTAGCATGCTAAAGTTCATAAAGAGACAATCAGAAATATTGACCCAAAACTACAGTTGAATAAATCCAAAACCTTCTGGACTGTATGAAGAGCAGATGAGACCAGAGATGTTTGACCTAACTTTTATCAACCACTGTTGACACAGTGATTGTAAACACAGCAGAACGAAAAAGAAAACTCAAACGTGTTCCATCTGGCCCATTCAAAGTTTAGAATGGACCAAGCATTGAATGAAATGCTGTGGTGAGACCTTCATAGTCATGCATTTAGAAATGCTGAAGATCTTAAAGTGGAGACTTTCAATTAGTCACACACCGCTTCTGGGAGTGTTCAGTTACCATACCACTATGATGATCTTATCACAAACTGGTTCAGTTTCACTTCATGGAACAAAACACCAAATCTTAAATTGAAAGTACCAGTGATGTGTTTATTTATTGACCAGATCATTTTCTACATGCACTTCTAGTACTAGGAGATCAGAAATGAGTTTAGACTTTACTTCTAACAGATTGTCATTTGGGTGATGTGTTTTATGTTAGTATTTTATTTTAATAAGGAAGCAGTTGTTTCCCTGAGATAAAGCTACAGTCACCCACCGGCCCTTGAAGTTGTTAAGCTTTGCCTTGGGCTTTGCAGTGCTGGATACTGTTCAGTCTGCTAAAGAAAGATTTTGCTCTCAGAAATGTTTATTCTTTTTTATTTGGGGCTCTTGATTTTGTCTTGTTTTCACATCAGCAAATTTACAGACTGCTCAGATGTTCCTAATAAAGCTTTCTGTGAGTATAAATTCACACAGACAGCAACATGGTCAATTTTCTTTATCAGCTACATTAGAAACTCCCCAATAAAAATGTGAGGCCAGAATCAAGTCACTGCATTCCTACATATTTCATATTGAAATTCCACAGTTAAATGAGTTCACAGGCCTTTACAGCCCATTTAACATCCATCCATCCATCGTCTTCCGCTTATCCGGGGTCAGGTCGCGGGGGTAGCAGCTTCAGAAGGGAGCCCCAGACTTCCCTCTCCCCAGCCACTTCTTCCAGCTCCTCCGGGGGAATCCCAAGGCATTCCCAGGCCAGCTGGGAGACATAGTCCCTCCAGCGTGTCCTGGGTCTTCCCCGGGGCCTCCTCCCGGTGGGACGTGCCCGGAACAACTCACCAGGGAGGCGTCCAGGAGGCATCCTGACCAGATGCCCGAGCCACCTCAACAGGCTCCTCTCGACGTGAAGGAGCAGCGGCTCTACTCTGAGTCCCTCCCGGATGACCGAGCTTCTCACCCTATCTCTAAGGGAGAG